>CAUYSK010040411.1:0-63303 GCA_963575035.1 Avahi laniger | reverse complement strand
TAGGGCTGGAGGTTGAAAAGCAGAATGACTACTGATGAACATGGTTTTTGTGTGTACGTTGGGGGTGGTGATGAAATGCTGTAAAATTGGTTGTGGTCATGGACATACCCCTCCGTGAATGTGCTACAAATGGTTGAAGTATGCACTTCCAATGAGTGAATTGTGTGTTCTGTGAATGGTGTCTTAATAAAGCTATTATAAACAAAAAGGCGTGGTCAGGATACAGTACCCAGGCCAGTTTAACCTACGTGGGAAATGGACCTGCAGGGGAGTTGTGAACTGTGAAGTTAGAGACAAGGTGAAGCCAGAGCATGGAGGCCTTTGCAGGCTAGAGAGAAGTGTGTTGTATTGACAGAGGGCACAAAGGTGGTCGAACAAGTTTGGGAAACCCTGGATTAACCAAGGTAAACATCTCCCTTTAAGGCAGAGCTTCTCAGAACTTCGTTGACATGCCTTCTGAGTTTCCAAGATATGGGTACATTTTGCTGTGTTTGCAAATCATATTTAGACACACAACTGTTTTCAAAGATTATTTCAAGGGACTAATGTTCTGTGCAACACTGGGAAATACTGGCCGAAAGCAATGGAAAAGTTTTTACATCTTCTTAGGTAAGGAGATAATATGATACAAGAGATATGCAAAGACAAATTTTACTGAGTTCTATTTGATAATCCTTTTTTCCTCCATATTTCTGTGCATTTCCAAGAATAAGCATGCCTTCTCATGACAAGCTTAGCTTGTTGTGGAAATAACTTGTGTGTTACAAATGATCTGTATAGAGTGAGTGAAAGGGAATTATCAAGTGTGAGACTTGGTGATACAGTGTTATATTCTATTTTTTCATCCATGCTTTACCCCAGGACATATGATTGGTGCTCAAGGAAGAATTGAAATAATCATGACACATCAGTGCGTTTAGTTCTCACCATTGCTAAAGGGATTAGTTAGCCCCACAATATAAAGAGAGAGACTTAAGGATGTTGAACAGAGGACATGAAGATAGTAAATGGGTAGAGATATTATAGAATTCAGACCCAAATTTATTTTCCCCAAAGCTTCCTGCATTAGCTGAGAAAGTAGTACCACCTCCCTGAATGGGTAGAGATGGAATCCACACACAGTCTGATTGCCCAAAGCTTCCTGCATTAGCCGAGAAACTGTACTGCTCCCCTAAATGGATAGCGATGGAATTTGGACCCAATGTGGTTGCTCCAAAGCCTTCTGTGTTAGTCAGAAGCCCTCCTACCATCCTAACTTGTGCCTGTCGTTTAGGCTCAGACGGTCTTGTCAGAACAGAGCAGACTCTAGTCCCCAGGGCAGCACCGAGAGCCAAAAGGATAGATTTTTTTCCCCTAATGGTTCAAAAGTATCTAAGATTCCACAGTGGGACTAGGGTTTTGGTGCATTTTCCAGCCTTGGTGGGAGGAGGCCATCTTAAGGGGCCAGCTGGGTCTGACTCCTTTTTTGAGCTGTGTTTTATTTATGGTGTTTTTCTGGAAGAGTGGAGACAGTGCAAAGCAAATTTATGTGCTCAGGTAGCCAAGATAATTGAGCACCCACATTCCCATCTGGCGCTGCTGTGTTACCAGGTGTGACTAATGGTGAAAGATGGGCTTGCTGTTGTTGCCTTAGCTTGGAGGAGGGGAGTGCAGTTGGGCGCACTTTCGTGGTGTGGACCTGGTGGGGAATGAAATGGACCCTTTCCCAGGCAGGAGCCTTCCTGGAGAAGGGGTTTGGAGCCCATAAGAGTGAAAGCCTGTGCTCGATGGGGAGAGAGATTCTAGTTGACAGTCCTGGTTGGGTGCTCAGGAGAGGGTGTCTTGCTTGGTTTTTGGTTCCCACAAATGTGAAGAATATATAGAGAATTTAAAGGCCTTCCAGGGAAAGGCCAATATGAAAATGAATGTTTATAGTGAAAAAGCTCAAAGCATTGCACTTTGGTGAACAGGAGGAAGATGATGTAAGAATGATGGTGTTGAGTGGGAAATATGAGGCTGTCCTCTGTTGCCAGTGACAACCCAAAGCGAGCATGTTGGTTCCCGTCAGCGCAGTGAGAGAAATACCTGATTGGAAATGCATTACAGAAGAGAGGGAGTGAGAAAGCTATGTGTTCTCCATCTCAGGAGGTCAAAAACAAGTTGACAACTTTATCTTTCTACTAAGTGGGATAGTATACTCTGGGATTTGTGAGAATGAACTTGGGACTTATTTTTTCTAGGCTGAAGATTCTGTGGAACTTGAATCATTGGGAAAATATTTCTTAAAAAGAGTTATACGTAGGGGCATAAATCCACACTTTGCTTTGGGATCAAGTTTTAATGTGAGGTGGCTTGTTCTAGGCTGTTACAGTTTGGAAAGTTGGGAATGTGAAGTGCTTTCCTATTCACCCTCACGTTTTCAGAGAGAGACCACCACCATGCTGATGTCTGCAGAGCCAGGTCTTGGTTTTCTGCAGGTGGTTTGCTGTGCAGGAGCATCCAGGGGTCTGTCCCTGGCAATCTTGTCTCCTGACCTACTGCGTGTCCATGGGCAAACCCTCTGGCCTCTGTGGTTCTCAGAGTCCTCACCCTGTAAGGAGAACATTGATTGGCTTTGCCTGCGAGAGGGACTTGAATCTAGTGAGAAGTCATGAGGAAGCGTTGAAAGTTGTCGAGTGCTACAAAACTTTGGGGTGCAGATGTTACAGCGGACAGATTCATTGGCTGTTGTTGAATATAGTGAATGGTGGAATCACAGAGAAGGTCAGTAAATAAGAAGCAGTGACTGGATGAACTTTTCTAGTAAAATCTGAAACCATGACTTCAATCCTGAATTTTGGATGAAGTTTTGTTTTCCTTCCCATTCATATGACCTCAGGTCAGGACTAGTCTTAAGTTGTGGTAGGACAAAAGGTATAGGAAATGCTCAAGGTGTCTGAACACAGTAATGGTTTTTAATTTCCTCTCTGGCATTTTCTCTCATTTCTTGAACATGGCCTCAGTGTTTCATATTGTTCAGATTCCTTTCTGGGATGCTCTGTGCTGTTCACCTGTACCTACTCTTCCCTGCTCACCTGAGTGTCTTTTTCTGTGGCCTCCTGCCAGGGGTGCCAGTGCACACTGATCTCCCTTCCTTAGGGATGTGATAGTGCTAAGGTTTTATAGCATCATTTTGATCCTTTCTAAGTTCGTTATGTCAAAATTTGAGAAAAGGGGAAAGTTATTTGTGTGCAGTGAATGTGGCTAATGATATTCCTGTTTTAAAAGAAATTGATAAGTGTATATTTCTGTCTCCTTTTAAAATTTTGCATTTAGAAATGAGTAGGATTAGACAATTTCCTTTGACTGCTATGACCCTACAGAGGACATAAATATTAACAGTTGCATATCTGCAGTCTTCCCAACATGCTTTGTGAGATTAAATCTAAAATCCATATTTTACCTGGGGAATCATAGCATGTCAGAGGATAGTCACCTGGCAGAAATTGGTTGCATGTTGTAAGAATGCCACATACCATGTCCTGGCAAGTCATCCTTTGGGTGCTGCCTGACTGTTCCCAGTACAGGTAACTCCGTGGTACATTTTTAACAGCTCTCACTGTCAAGAGTTTCTCCATCACACAGCAGCCTGCTCCTGTGCCAGCCTTCATTTGTCTTCAGCTGTGGGTCTGAGCTCTGTGCAACTGTCTAGGACAATGGTCATTTTCTTATACAAGGCAGCCCTGCTATCATGTGTCCTCCTGGTTCCCACAGTCATTCCTTATGAGCACAGACTCTCTGACAGTCTCCTGTCTGGTCACCTTGGGCATTATCCAATCTTTCTCGCTGGTAGGAGTGGTCACTGGATGTGATCTACTGAATGAGGCGAAGAGTTACTCTTATGCAGAATTTGTTAGACGAGCTTGTGAATGCGTTCACTTTTGGCAGCCATTCCATATTGACTTTTCGCAAGTTTGTTTCCATCCCCTTCCCTGCCCCACCCGTATACATGCTCAAGAACTATTTTTATTACAACTTAGATATAATTTACTGGTAATAAACTGAACGTACTTAAAGTGCAGTCACACACATTAAATCGCAGACACAATTTGACAACTGTATAACATACACTGGTGAAACCATCACCACGATCAAGATAGCAAACGTTTCCTTAACTCCTGAAAGTTTCCGTGAGTACCTTTAAAGTCACTCCTCCACCCCCAGGTAACCGCTGGTCCTGCTTTCTGTTGCTATAAATTCAAACTGCTTTTTATTAAGATATGTTGCCCTCATTCTGCACTTGTGCAATTGTTTTTTTTTTTATTGTAATGAGAAGGATTCTAGTTATCTATATTAAATTTCACCTTCATGCCTGTATTCCATCAATCTGTGAAAGTATCTTTGTGAATTCTGATTTTTACATGTGATAGATCAGTTCTCCCTAGCTTAATGCATTTGCCCATGTAACAAGTCTATCATGTCTGTTCTTATCCTTTGATTAAGAGTGGAATCTGGATGGGTTCCTAGGACATGCAGGGAGCAGTTTTTTTTTTTCTAGCTACGAGTCACCTAATCTGATAGAACTGAACATTTAGTTCAGGTGCTTACGTGTATTTTTAAGTCTAGCCAAAACCTTTGCGTGCTCTTGGTCGTGTGTGAGGTGGGCTAGCACAGACCCTAGTTAGCGTCCCAGCTTCACCCTGGACAAGTTCCTCTGCTCAAGGTGACCCATTTCCGTGTTTAAGCAGGAGGATGTGTGTGTGCCTTTGCCAACTCAGGTCACCGTACAGCATAAACGGTTCAAGTGTGTGGCGTGCTCGGCACAGAGCCCTGCACCCAGCAGTGCCCTGTGGACGTGGGCTCTCGTGGTTACTGCACACCATGCTGGTTAGACACTGTTTTTTTTCTGATGTCAAAGTCAAACTTGTCACCTCACATGGATTTCTTCTGGAAATAATAATGGTGGTGACATGTGAGTAAGATTTAGTTTTTCAAGGTGTCTAAAATAATTTTCAGTGAGAAAAGCTAATAGAATGTGAAGCCTAGCAGGATGAGATGGCATTACTATTTACATCATAGCAATGCCTTTCACGCCATGTTAACCACTCTTTTTCTCACGTGCATATTTTCACATTTATATCCCAGAAGACAGAGCAGCTATGAGCCTAGCGTGCAGATGTGTGAGTTTAGTGGCAAAGGAAGATGCCATGAAGCGAAGCGGCTGAGAGTTCAGGGTCCAGGAACAGAACAGGGACTGTCTGGGCTTTTACAATGTGGTAGCTGAATGACCTTGAGCAAGTTTTTAAAGTTCGCCTCACTTTGTGCCAGTGCTTCTATCTATAAAATAGGAATAAACATACAATGTCTAACTCATAAGATTGTTAGAATTAAGTGAGTTGATAAGTGGAAAATGCCAGTATAACTTCTGGCACAGAATAAGTGTTCAATGAACGTCAGACACGGTGGTGGTGGTGATACTGGTGACATATGATATGTGGTATCTGTCAGCAACATTTCATAGTGTCCAGAAGGAGGTGATGGAAGGAGCATTCAAAGTTGGGTGGGGATCCCTTTAGAGGTCACCCTCACAACAGATTGGACTTTCACAGTCGAAGTGAACAGCATAAAGATGGCCAGTTCCTTGTGCTCAGTGAAATTCTTTTGGACTTTTTTACAGGTTTGTGTTTGGCAACCCACTATAACTTCTGTGGTTCTAATTTCAATCTGTCTCGAAGAAATACAGCCTCAACTGCACTATGTTTAAATGTCTTTATCATCACATATCATCAGCTTTCAGTGCTGCAGTTTTCCTAAGTGGCCAGAAATGGTGGTCACTTCTGGTGCCCGCAGCAGTGAACCAGTTGGTGTAGAGCAATGGTCTTTAAACTGCTGGTGCATACCAGTTTTTGGAAGATGATGCATTGGGGTATGTGAAGAAAATATTATAACTGAATTTTTTACATTTAAAATTAAAATATCTGTGTATGTCTTATATGTACAGTATAGTGCAGTAACACAGAAGATATGGATTTTGGGAGGAGCATGCTCACAGTTACTGTTGATAGGAGTGCAATTTCAAAAGTAAGATGATTAATGTCTAGGGAAGTGTCTAACACCACATACACAATGGTTTTTTGTGGCCAGTTCATGTTCCACAGAGGAAAAACTGTCCTTCAGCCATCTGCTGTCGTTCTTGTCAGGGTGACCTTACAATGGGGAGAAGGTGGCTGACTCACTGCAGTCCATCCTGTCATAGGGGATATGATTAAGAGTGCATGGCCATTGTCTCTCCATTAGTATCATCTTTCTAGGCTGGATTAAAGAGCATTGCTCTTTCTAGTAGATATTTGATTATATTAGGACATATGTGTACAATAACAGTGTTTTGGCCAAAAACAAACAAACAAAAAACCCTTGGGAGGTCCTTTATCATGGAGGTAATTAGAATCAAGTCCCAGTAGGTCTGGCATTGCCCCTGGTGAAGAAAGGGGAGATTCCCTTAAATGGCTCTACCTCAATCTCTGAGAAGTCCCCACTCCCATTACTGAATCAGAATCTCAGGGATGGAATCAAATCCTCTTTTTTTAAAGCTTCCCAAGTGACTCAGAAAGGAAACAAATCTTTGGACCAATGTTTGGGAGACTTTTGGAATAGATGAGTACCTATGATTTCTGGGATTCAGAAGAATCTGTTTCATAAGTTTTAATACTCTCCATCTCAGAGCTCTGCTTAGTTGCTTTTGACATCTCAGAATGAATTAAGGATCAGAGTGGGTTTTGATGAAGGAAAACGGTTATAGAATTTGAAAGCCTATTGGAAGGTGGAGGACCTTACGATTTTAGGAGATGTCTTAGCTCTTGAGCAGTGACTCTAGGTGACTCTCAGCCCAGTGGCATGTGAGAATCACCTGGGAGGCCTTTAAGTACCTGTGCCCGGGCCTCACCTAAGATGGTGAATCAGTTGGGGTTCAGGTGTTGATAATTTAAACACTTCCAGGTGCGATCTCTGGGGCAGGGTTGAGAGCTTTGCTGAAACCACCTGTGCAACCCAGGTAATCCACCTGGTCTTCGTGAACAGCAGAGATTCGGGAAGTGAGGGAATTCCTCCGTGAGTGTGGAAAGGCCTGCAAGCAGTGCAGCAAGGCCAGAAGAAGGCCCCGGGGTTATGTCCTTTAGAACCACAGTGGATAGGCTTAAAAGCAAATGCCTTTTGAGCCTGCCTGGCTCCTGCCCCTATTATAGATCAATGATCTTGGAAGCCAGAGGAGGGGTACCTACGGCCAAAAGATGATGGAAATTAATTTGGTCTTCTGTATTCCCAGAACTAGAGAATAAAATGCTTCATGATTGATGACTTGCTCTTGAAAAGATGTCCTTTTTGGTTCAAAAGGTAATTAGCTCTCTTTAGAAAGAAGTGCTGAGAATACTTAGAATTCTGGAGTGTCTTTTTAGAAAATGCCTTGTACCTAGTAGCAGAGAGAGAAAGGGAGGGCAGAATGCCAGCACCCAGGGAGATTTCTCTGATTAGTCACTCTTACTAGCTAAGAATAGCAGCACCCTAACCTTATATTCCTGAGAGATTATTAAGGGCATGTTAATGTAGGTGGCTAGAGTCTACAGTCTTTCTAGCCACATTTAGTTTAAATATGTAGTACTGATCTTCAGTTAGCGTATCGGGGATCAATATATGCTCATCTGGTTGGTTCTGCTGTCCCACTGGGTCATTGGGCTCCTAGAGTTTTATTCCATTTGTCATTGCACATATTGATCCATCATAATTACCTTACTCTAGCAGCAATCCAGAGCAGAGATGATTATTCCCACTTTTGTGGAGTTGTCACTTCTATAATTTTGTTCATTTTACTTCATATTTATAGAGCCCCTTATCTCTTATGTTTCAGAGTGTATGTTGACTTAATGCACAGAATGGCTAGTTTTTTTTTTTTCCTTGGGTTTGAAAGACGCTTTAGGTTAAACCATCTGGGACAGGGATTCCTTTTTTGACATTTTCAATGTGTGGCACCCAGCCTGGGCAGAAACTTCTGGTTCCCTCAGGAAGCAGCCATTCGCTGTTCTAAAGCTCTTAGAGATGAACAGATATGTTTCCCTGTCACCTACTCCCATGCTAGGGCCTGCCTCTTTTCTGGAGTAGCTGCTGGAACAGACTGTTAAAGGAACAGTCATGTAGTCTTGTCTTCTCTAAAGTCCTCCTGTATTTGGCCCTTTTCCTATGCCCTGTGTTCACCAGTTGGGAACCCATAAGATGGTTCAGCACAACGTACTGCTATGTTGTGGTTGCTGAGCAGACTGATGAGATAGGCTTCCCAGCCTGGTCTTGGAGCCTGTAGTGCTTCCATGTGACCAGGGCTGCAGGTGACCCTGGTACCAAATATGTTCCAGATCAGCACTTGACAAATGCCAGATGGACCACAATCACAGTACTCATACCAGAAAGCTCTCCTAGAAGGCAAAATGCACTGCTCACAATAGGAGCAGTTTATTCAGCAGCTGGTACTGATGGAAGGAGGCACTTGCTCATCTCAATGGCAAGAAAGAGAGGAGGGGGCCTTGTGAGCTGTATCAGGATAACATGATGTAGCTTCATGTGTCCTCGAAGATAATTGGCAACTACCGGGAGGCTGGCTTCCCTTGCCCTGGACATACCTGCTGCTCCAACAGGATATGTCTCAAAACTTAAAATGCCTGTAGATTTTGATAAATAACACTAAAGAACACACAAAAAAACTTCATTTGGGATATTACAAATGATGAGAAACTTCTCATAACTATTATTGAAAACAGCCAGATTTCAGCATTTAGAACTTTTAAAGGGAGTTCGAATGGTTTTTAAACAAAAATTCAAGCAAAATAAGACAGTTCAGGTCCGAGGAATATTTGAAGATTGAAAGCTGGGTAATATAAAATGAAGACATGTAAATATTCAGTATCCCAAATTTCCTTTCCAAGGGAGTGGTCAATTATGGGCTTTAAAAATAGTTGCCCTACTCACGGGAAGCCATTGTTTAATTTTTGACAAAAAAGGAAGCTTACCATTTCAGAAGGGTTCATTTTCTCCCCAGAAGCACAAGATAATTGAGTACTTGTGTTTGTACCCCAAAACTGTTTTTTCAAGAGCCAACACTCTTCTTAGTCTTTGGTTCAGCACCCTGGTCCCTGTCCCATGAACTGACTGCACAGCAAACTCTTGTCTTTGAACTTCCCTTCTGTCTGTGCAAACTTCTGATTCTTGGTCAAGATCAACCTTAGAGCCGTCAACACTTTGATTTCTGACAAGACCCTCCAGTTACAGAAGACGTTCCTCAGGATTTCTCGCTCTGAACTTCAGGCTGCTGATGGTCTCTGCATTTCAGCACAAATGCTGCTCTTTGTCTTAGGTGTGCTGGACATGGGACCCTTTCTTGAGTGTCAGCTTCCCAAGAAAGCAATTTTCTTATACATAGTCACAAAGCTCAAAACTTAACCTGCGGTGCATGTATAGTAAAGAATCGCCTAATGGGTGGAGCAGCTGAGCCCCCTGCCCCACCTTTGGTGTGGAGAGTTCGTAGGCACTCAGGTAGGACAAATGTACTTTCCATTTTACAGGGACAGAAAACACTCCATGTAACATAGCTGTCCCCTTCTGGGCTCCCCAGCCAGCCAGACTAGGAGAGCAGGGATGCTAGATCTCGTCCTCGCATTCGATCTCACGTGCTACTAAGTTCCTTGATGTCATCCGCTAAACATGCCCTCTCTCAGGGCTCCGAGATGTAGAGAAGTACCAAAACCCATCTCCAGCAGCCATGGATGAAGTGAGAATGGCGGATGCTCTTCTTCCCTGGGGCAGTTGCACATGCCCTGTGGACTGAGGAAGGCCCCCAGCAGGCTGGTCAGAGAGTGGGATATAGGCTAGCTAAGGCTGTGTTTTATCAGGTGGGAGTTACATAGACCTCTGGCTTTGCTGAGAGACAGCTCTTGATGGGTCTCTAAGGACAGGCTGGGCTTCATTTACTGCAGGTAATAGGTGGGTGCCACGTTATACTGAATGAATGTCAGCAAATTGCAGACCATGCTCCACCCTCACCGTATGTTACACACCTGACCCAACGCATAAGGAAACCCATAAGGAAAAGATTAGGAGATCATTAACGCTTTCTTTTGCAGATGAGGGCACTGAATCCTAGATAAGTGAAATAACTTGCCCAAAGTGGAAATACCCCCTCCAAGCCCTCTCAAAGGAAGATCACTGCATTATCGTTAATATATCACTCTATAGGTTCTATTGTAAGTTAACCACACTCAGTTTTTCTCTCTCATTCGTTTTCCCTGTAATTTTTGTACGTCCTTTATGTAGACATTTATAAAACAAAGTATTTACCAGTCACACCTGAGGGTTTCAAGTTCTACTTCTCTCACTTGTGAGCTCTGCAGGCCCCTGGCTTCTCTTCCTCACACTGACCACCTTGATGTCATTTTTAGGATACACACAGCCTAGTTTCACTACTTTTTTCATAAAGAATTAACACGAAGGAAGAAGCTAGAGGAATTGACTGAGATTTTGAGGGATCAAGGATTTCCAACTTGGAAGTTGAGCTCTACTTCTTGGGACCTTGTCCTTGGTCACTCCCTAGCCATGCCCCAGGGTATCTGGAACTCTCACCTGGGGGAAATTCTCCCTGCCACACCCTCTGCTCTGCTAGACAGGGAAGTGTGGGAAGGAGTACCACAGGATTCTGCCAGGGAAACCCAGGCTTCAAATAAATCACTTTGGCTTTGTACTGGGTTATTGTCCCTGTAAAGTGAGTGAAAGAGTGTCATCAGATCTGCCTCATGTTGTCAGCACTAGGGAACACGGAGATCCCAGATGCGATAATGCAGTAGGGTAGAGTTCTTACTGATGATTGCTAGTTTTTGTCATCTGTGTTACCTAAGTCCCTTCTATTGCTAACTCTTGGCCACTTACATCTGTGCTATATAAAAAGGCACTTGAGAGATGGCAGGGAGGTGAGTAAGGGATAGGAACTGTTAGAACCAACCTCTTGGTTACCCTCTTTCTCAGCCTCGGTAATTGAAGGATCCCATGATTCTTAAGAGGGCTGTCTATTTTTTGGCCTGAGGCTGCTGTTGGAGAAGTTCGGTGCTTGACTTAAGTGTAGTTTTCTTATCTATTCAGATGGTCGCATTTGTCATCTTAAAATCTCAGGGCCTGCGAGCAGGTGGGAGTATTATGAAGAGGTATTATGAAGAATGGAGGTGGCACGTTTAGACCTGCAGGGCAGGATTTCCCAGATGTTGTCAATCTAAGACTATCAGAAGCTTAACTATTTATTAATAGTTTTGTTAGAGATGTTTCTGAGGTCGGCAAGTTTTCCTGCTAGCCTAATGAATGATTGATTTGCTTTCCATTAATAGGCCCTTTCCAGCCCATCAAAGCGAGTCTTTCTTTTGAGGACTCAGATGTGTTTTGAGACCTTACACGTATAATTCATTTATATCCCGGGATCCACAGACTTGGGGTCGTTGTGCCAAAGAGACTCGTGACTTAAAATAGCACTTTGATAAATACAGCTGACCTTCATTGTGTGCTTGCTATGGCTTCCACAGTTACATGAATTACCTGCCCAGCCATGAGGTTGATGATGTCTTTGCTTGAATAGCTTCAGTTTGAAGCAGATAGTTTCATAAAGCAGCCTCTCCTGCGGTTGGCTGTATGATGTGTTTGAAGGGCCCTTGCATGGAAGGAGGAAAGAATGCTGGACTTTGATATTCAGTTGGGGCTGTCAACTTATGGCATGGCTTTCGACAAATCATTCTGCTTCTTTGCACTCAGTGTTCTCTAGGGGAAAAGAAGTAGCAACCACCAAAGAGGTCTAGATGCTGAGCAGTGGCCTCCTGGAGTGGGAGGAAGCACCTACTTCCAGGTGAATGTTCCCGGCAGGTTTCCTAAGATGGCCTTGAATTGGGCCAGGGGCCATAGATAAGATTTGTATGTGCATCTGTGTGCTTCTAACATCCAAAACTGCCCAGTCTATACTGTTATTTCAACTGTGAATGTCAACAAAGTAAATCCAGTTAACAAGGAAGCTCCACTTTGATTTCTAGATGATTCATCATAAGCTGGAGCTTGAAATTACATGTAAAGGAAGACTTGTTAATATGTTGGCAAATCAAAGAGACTCTTTAGTCTTGTGGTTCCCAGCCCCCTGAGCTATGGATGGGTGGTGGTCAGTGGCCTATTAGGAACTGGGCCGCACAGCAGGAGGTGAGTGGTGGGTGTGGGCAAGCAAGTGAAGCTTCATTTGTATTTGCAGCTACTCCCCATTGCTCACATCACTACATAAGCTCCTCCTCCTGTCAGCAGCAACATTAGATTCTCATAGGAGCATGAACCCTACTGTAAACTGTGCATGCGAGGGTTCTGGATTGCATGCTCCTTATGAGAATATAATGCCTGATGATCTGAGGTGGAGCTGCGGTGGCAAAGTTAGTGCTGGGGTGCGGGGAACGTGGCCAGTGCTCCCCACAAAAAACCGGGTCCCCAAAACACGTTTAACACTAATTCATAGAGCAACACTGGGGAGAGGCTGCAAATACAGATTATCATTAACGGAGAGGTTTGACTGTACAATAAATGTAACGTGCTTGAATCATGCTGAAACCATCTCCCCTCCCCCCTGAGTACATGGAAAAATTGTCTTCCATGAAATTGATCCCTGGTGCCAAAAAAGGTTGGTGACCATTACTTTAGACTAATGTTGACCACAACAAGTTACAGGGTATTTGAATTGCTGCAAGTACCTGAATGTGTTAATACAGTGACCCATGTAATAAACCTGTTGAGTCTGTAGCAGTGGTTCTTAGCCCTTGCATAATTTGTGTTCTAGCAAAGCATTAGAATCACAACAAACCCTTGGGCCCCACCCCCAGAGATGGTGATCCAGTTGGTCTAGTGTGAGATCCAGTAGGGGTAGTTTCATAAACTCCATGGGTGTTTCTAACGTATAGCCGGGGTTGAGACCACTCTACGGTGAGCAGACGGTGGTTCTTTGCAGTCGTGTTGTCAGAGACTATGTTGGGATCAAAGTGCCTTAAGCTTTTCCCTCTTCCGGAACACTCCCTGTGATTTCCCACCTGTTGCACAGCCTGGCACCTCTGCCTGGAATGGTCTCTGGGAACAGTTCATGAAGGGTCTGGACTACTAGGAGACGGTGACTATGTTGTCCAGGCCACGGGATCTCACACAAGGGTGATGACCAGGGCCTGGACATGTTCAGATGAGTTGTGGAAATATCTTTGCAGTGGCAGTGAGGAGGAACGGATTGAGCAAGGGATAAAATTGACATAGGAAGACCAGTTCTGCTGTGGTATGATCCAGGAGAGAAAGGAGGAGAAACAGGGCTTGGGGAATGGACTAGAAAATCATCAAAGCAGTGCAGTCAGCTTGGCCTGGGGAGTAAGAGAAAGAAAGGAGTGAAGGGTAGTTCCCAGGTGTCCCCCACCATGGCTGTGAGGTCACTGAGCCATCTCTCCAGGAGGCAACGGAAGGAGCAGAGGGGTGGGGAGATGAAGAGCTCTGTTTCAGACACGTAGATGTGGGTTACCTGTGCAACCTCCATGTGTACTTGTCCAGTGTGCTATTGGGCATGTGTGCTTGGCCCTTAGGGGGAAGGCCTGGGGTTGGGGAGACAACTACATGTGGACAACTTGCGAGTGGCAATTATAATCGTGGGGAAGACGAGATCTCCCTAGAGGCAACCCAGAAAAGTGAGACAGATGTTGAAATTGACCTTAAAGGATGCTCTAAACTTAAAAAATGAATAGATGAAGCAGTGTATAAAAGAAATAATAAAAGATCATGTATCTTATAGCATACCAAAGAGACAGTGTGGTATAAATAGGATGGGTTTTAGACTGAGTTACTCAGATGCACCTGGCTTCACAGACCAGCTGGACTACTGGCCGAGGGAAAGTCGTTTTACAGGAGTTTACTTGAACGCGTGTTCCTTCACTGCAAAATAGTTTCCAGGACCAAACTAAATAGTTTGAAAAGTGATTATTTGGTTTGACAGGCTATACATTTTATGTGTATATCATAGTTCACCCCTGGCTAGTGACAACATTAAAACAAGTCTCTAAAGTATAAAATCACAGAAAGCATTTGTGTCTCTTGCTCACTGTCACCTACACCCACAGGTTTCTGAGTTCCAAGGTGTATTGAGACATGAGCAAATGACTGCAGTTGATGTGGAGCCTATCATGCAGCGCCACTGTAACCTAGGTCTGGGATCACAGGACACAAGAGAAGCAGGAGACCTAGGGATCCTCTTCCAGCCCCTTATTTTAAGAGCAAGGAAACTAGCACATTCCCATTGACACCGAAGAGCTTCCTAGCCAATGCTTGATCTCACTGTACCCTGTGCTTATCTACCAACGAGGGGTGAGCTGGATGGCGCTCTGTGATGCTATCACATATGTGAGATGGAGACAGCCCCTCTTGGGAACGGCAAGTAAATGGGAGGACAGATTCATTTTGCCACTACCTGTATCCCATTACAGGTTTATAAACAGAGCTTAGTGTTACGAGGGCCACTGTGAAACTGAAGTGGGAAAATGATATTCAAATATTAAATCCATTAAGTACTTACCCGTTACACTATCAGAAGGTTCATTTTCATCTTACCAAGTTGATGCTTCTGACTTTGCCTGTTGAACACCAGTTAAGCAGTTTCCAGTGAATATTCATGAGAGCCTTCCCGAATGGATTGTCTTGAGTTCTGGGCTGTGCTTGAGCACTGTGCTGCCCTGGGAGGGGCAGGCATGGCAGTGCAGGATGTCAATGCCTGGTGGCAGAGGTGCTCAGGGATGCCCGTCTGCCACCCTCATGCCTGGAACCCAGGGCCTGCTTAGCCCTGGGCCTGGAGGGCCCTTCACACAGGTGCCTTCCCTTCAGGTGCCCAGGACCCGTCTCCTTCCCACTTTCAGGCCTGGCCATCTTGTAGGAAGGATTCATAGCATCTCTTGCTTGGAGCTCTCAGGCCCTTTTCATGGCAGAAATATTCTTTATGGTGCTTCCAACCTTGGGAGGAAGCCTTTTAATGTTAGAATGATTGTAATTGTGTAGATGTTTCAAACCCAAATCTGTGTCACTGTAATTGTCTGTATCCCCTTTGGCTGGACTTTACTCCCAACCTAACCTACCTCTGTTCCCAGCTGTGCTCTTGCCTCCCTGCGTAGCCTTATTTCGTGCCCCATACTCTGGGTCTTCTCTCCTCCTGACTTCTACTTGGCACCCTAACTGCCATCACTGTAAGAGGAGAGTTTTTACATCATTTTGTATTGATACAGTTTTGTGTGTTTGTGTCTCTAATCATTATGTTGTTTCATTTTGCTTGTCTGAATTTATAAAAATAACGTCATACCGTATAATAGTAATATCATTTTCAGTGATGGTGCCGGCAGTATAATTAGAGTATAGATAGACATCGGCATGAAACAGTGGATCGATTATCCCATTAGTGAACAGAATATATTCTGTTGACACACCCACGTTTTCAGATTGGTCACTGGAGGAGGAAAAGATAGAGGGGCTTTATGTTCAGAGATGGAGTGTCCTTCCTGCCATCCTCGGCAAGCCAGCCTTCCCATTCCTGTTTTGCAGTTGCAGCGTGTGTCAGAGGTTTAAGCAGGTGGTGTTCCCACCTCTTCATCCTCTCCCAGGGAGTTTCCAATTCAGTGAAATAGAGTTATACCTGTCGGAGTTTCAGTCCCCCAGCAAAGTTAGACCCCTCCCCGTAGGTGAGCTGTGGGAAGGCTGAGCTTAGGGCACAGACCACTGAGTTTGGTTTTCTGGGTAGTAAATTACACAACTCTAGGGGCTCCAGACACTGGGCTCGGTGTGTCCCACTGCACATGACAGCCCTCCTCGTCACACAGTCCAGGTGCTAGCCTGCATGTCTGAGCAGGTCTCTGAGACTGGCCATACTGGAACTTAGGGTTCTAGTGGGGAGACCAGGGTCAGAGGTATGCTAAGTAGATGAGTGAAATATTAGTAAATTGTATCGTGAGTACTGTGAAGGTAAGATGGTCAGGGAAGGGCTTCTAAAGAAGCGATGTTTCAGGTGAGGTGACATTCAGCCAGCCAGTACTGAGGCGACCCCTGATTCATACTGAACCTTTTCCTGAGGCTAGATTTGTTATGGGGGACTCATTCATGGCTGCCTTATTATACGAGAAGGGGTGTAGCGATGATACAGAAACTGCAGCATAACCTGCTGGGAAGTTGTGCACGGAGTTGGGAGCCTGTGGTCACATCTGGGCTCTGTGTCTCACTGGCTGGGGAATTCTGGGCACATCACTTGGCCTTTCCAAATTTTAGTTTTCTTTAAAGTGAGAAGACTAACCCCAATGATCTTCTGACTCTTAAGCAAGGGATACATGGCTAAGAGTTTTACAGATCTCTTGGGCATGATGTAAATAGGTGGTTAATGAATTACACTAAAAAGCAGTTATATATGAGCCACCATAAGGCAGAATATGATTACCAGGCACTAAGAGCTGAGTCAAAGAAAGGGGGTTATCAGTTTGAGCTGGAGTTGCTCAGGCCACTGCAAAGTGGGAAAGAATAAAGAAGTCCCGTGTGGCTTGAACATAGTCAGCAGAGAGAAGAGTGCCACGCAGCGAAGCTGGAGAGAGGTGCTCAGTCCCCCAGGGCCTTGAACACAGTGGAGTGTGGGAGCCCAGAGGGAGGCCGTGGGAAGGCTTGAAAGCAGGGGAGAGGTGAGATCCAATGTTCCTTTTCAGAAAGTCACATAAAGATGTGTTAAAGGAGGATAAGAGTAGAGGTTAGAAAGCTGCTGTGATGCACGTCAGAGTTAATGGTGGCTTGGACAGAAGGTGACAGATGACATTCTAGATGTACATTCCGTAGGATGTGCTGATGGGCTTGAGGGACAGGGAGGCACGCACAGTGGCTCCTCGCTAGAGACTGGTACAAACTCCATGGGGGGGAGTTGTTGGAGGTAGGAAGGATGGATAGGCTCAGGGAGTCAAGGTTAAAGCATAATTAGCTCTAAATGTCCAAATTTTGAAAATAAGTCTTTCCCCAACTATACTTCCTGTTAGGATTTTAATCAGGGAATCAAGTGTCACAGACAGACAAGATCACTTGGGAAGTCCGAGACATACCCTTTACTTTAGAGCAGAAGAGATGACAGGCCAGAGACAAGATGCAACCCAAAGTCACACAGCAAGTGAGACACCATGCAGCGACTGACATCGATATAGGGTGAAATGTGACAATGTCTTGACAATGTGTCAATGTACAAAGCAAGTAAGGTGAGAGACTTAGATGGAGAAATAATCCTTTTTTGGGATGCCCGGGTGGGGAGTCAGGACAGACTGCCCTGGCATGGACGAGGGCAGGACTTCAGTGGAAAGGTGTATATTGAAGGTGACCTCAGGGAGGGGGGAATATCAGAAATTCAGTCTTCAAAGACTGACAGTCCTGTTTGGCTAAACCAAAATACCATCATCTCATAAGAGGTGCGGAGGTCATCTCATATAATCTTGCAGCAAGTACATGAGTTGGGAGGCATCCTCTATGATGTGGCTAAGGGGCTTACAGAGAGTCTGTTCATGCAGAACCAGGACTCAGGGCAGATCCTTAGACTAAAAAGCTCAGTGTCCTTTTCTCAAAACCACAGTTTGCCCCATGCTGCTTCAGGGTTTTACTGTTAGGGGTATGCATTGTAGAGGGTCTCATATGCTCGACTAAGGAGTTTGGACTTGATAAGCAATGAGTAGCTATTGGACTTTTTTGAGTGGGAAAAACATGATGAGAGCTGTGCTTTAAAAGTTCAACGTGGCCAGGAGTGTTAGGAAGAATTAGAGACCTGTGTACCTAAATCAAAGTGACCACTTAAGAGGAGCTTGCGTTTTGGGGATCAAAGCCCTAAGAGACTGAGCTGAGATTAATCTGAGGATCAAATAAGGTAACTACTCGTCAGAAGTCAGATGGCTAATCAGTGGTGCAATAGAGGTTTGAATTCGAGTCTTTAAAGTCCGCATGCTGGATTCCAGCTCTGTAATGAGTTGGGAAGAAAGCTAATATATGTAGAGCAAGGTGAGAGTGGTGTTGCACATTGCTCCTTATGGGCTGTTGGAGAACAGGTGTATGTACCTAATGTGCACCTGGCCCTGCACAGGCTGGGGAGGGAGGGGAAGGGGGAGAATGTGTGAGAGAAGTCCAATGAAGCTAAGTAAAAATCATCAGTTTTTCCAGATATTTTATGTTGGTCTAAATTAGGGAAGTGAAAAGGCACTTGTTGCTCTAAGAGGTAAATTTATCTGACTTTAGCCTGCATGTCAGCATCAGATCTAATATCCATCAAATGAGGCGGGAGTTAGTGCTAATGGTAATTTCCCAGACTTGTTCCTCCAAACAGCCTCAAGTATGGAGATTAACTTTTTAAAACTTGGGGATATTTGTGACTCCTGCTAATTTCTTGGCCACTTATGTACGTTTTCATTAAACCCCAAAATTCACCTCCACATCCTGCTGGGTGGTTTCACTGCCTTGATTTCTTCTCCTTTTGAATTCTTGACGCTTGTCACATACCCTAGCTCTCCTTTTTGACTTCTGGCCACTTACTAGAATGGCCTACTTGGTCCACAAACTGTTCTGCCTCTCTCATGAGTCGTTCCCCAATGATGTGCAGAGCGATTCCCATCTTGATGATGTAAGTGAAAAGTGACAAGTGTCACTGGTTTGTGTCTCATCTTTGCCAAGCCTGTTAGCTGGGTATCCTTGCAGTGCGGTTTCTGTGTATGCTGTGTTGCCACAGGTGCCTGGCAGTGCTCCTCTCCCCGCTGATCTGATTCATTCAGTCCCAGCATCCGAATGTTGCTTTCCTTGGGTCTTTATTAAGTGCTTTGTGCAGTATGTACCTCTGCACTCTAAGTGGTTCTTTGCTGAGGACCAAGGCTCGGACACATCCTGTGCTTATCTGCCTATTTTAGGCTAAACACACAAGTTTGGGACAAAACTCCACACTTTTGGGTGTGGCTACTACAGTCCAGTTCTCCTTGCTGCAGACCCCCAGGGAGTTTTAAAGACGGTATTGAACTTGTGTGTTTCAGAGGTGCGAAGCCCACCTTGTTATGCTCTCTGTTGCCTGAGTGATTGTTCTTTTAAGCAGTTCCCTAAGGACTTGAAAATTAAGATATTGAGAATAGAGGTAAATCTATTACCCTCTATTATGCTATGTCCAGTGGATATAGCATAACATTAAAATAAAAGATAAATGAGAATTGGAAACGTAAACACCCTCAGGGGCCACCTTTCAATGTAAAGATTTCACAGAAGAAACAGGTTCTCTGATGATGACAGTCATATCCTAGAACTACGAGGGATCTCAGAAAGCCACTTGTAATTCCATCCCCCAAATGCTAGGTAAGGTTCTGCATAAATTTTGAAGTAACTGGTTTTATAGCTTATTTGAAAGATACATTCTTTCAGCTTTGTCTTCTCAACAGTGTCTACTGGCCACCTGTGTCCACTCCATTCCCTCCCCATTGCTGATAGCTTGTGTCAGTGGGGACGGGCTGCCCGTGGTGGCTTCTCTGTTCTTCTCTAGCGCACTCTGCCTAGGAAGCCACTGGGGCTGGTGTAAGGAGAGCTGAGTTAACCTGCCTTGCTTTGGAAAAGAAGGGAATTAAGTTAGTCGAGCTCTAAGTTGCTTCTAGCCTTGCGATGTATATTGAGTGATATATATTGAGTCTGTACTTTGTGCCAAGCTCTGTTACAGGCACTGGGGATTAAAATCCGAGTACCTGCCCTCGTGGCAGTAGGCTTGTGAACTGGAAGTGATGGTTGGGTACAGCTGTGGCCCAAACACTTGCTTTGAACATCTGTGTTCCTTGGAGACCAAATGGGCTTCCCTTTCCCTTACTTGCCTGTCTTCCTACTACCTGTTTTAAAGGAGTGAACATATATGCGTTTTTAACTGACGTAGAGTATCTTCCTGCCTTCCATTCAGTCTGATTCAAATACCTCTTATTGACATGTTTTATCCAATTTCTAAGAAATTTGAGGCGAGATCAGCCTGGTGGTGAACAGCATGCCTTCTGTGACATACCCGTATGAACAGAAATGTTCAAAACTGTATCCGTTGGCATGCTAGGTTCAAACACAAGAGAAGAAAATACCTTGTTCTTGAAGAAAGAACATATAAAGTGGCACGAGATGGGCACGTTTGAGAAATAAAGGTGGGATCATATGACTGACAGTGCATGTGTGGTATTATAATTCTTAGGGGACGTATGTAAGGGAGTGGTCCGGGGCAGTGCACCCAGAGAGAACTTGGCAGTGACCAGGTGGCTGTGTCTCTCCTCTGGGGCATAAAGAAAGTTGATGGCTGTTTTGTAAGTCGTCCTCAGAACTGCTTTCTTCCTCCTCGCTTTCAGATCTTGTGCAGGTGTGTGAGGCAGGGCAGGACATTTTTACACTGCCATCCGCCCTTATCCCTAAGGGTGGGGGGAGGTGCTCCCAGCCAGGCTCAGGCCCTTGTCTAACAGAGTCCCTGGAAGGCAACAGTGCCTTCCCATGGCAATGACTGATCAGAGCTTTTTTCCCTTCCAGAGATGAGAAGAACCAGTCCATCATAGTCAGCGGGGAGTCTGGAGCCGGGAAGACGGTGTCAGCCAAGTATGCCATGCGCTATTTCGCCACTGTTGGTGGCTCAGCCAGCGAAACCAACATCGAAGAGAAAGTCCTGGCATCCAGTCCCATCATGGAGGTAAAGCCTTCCAGGTGCTCTGGCCTTCCTGGCTGGAGGTCCTTCTGCTGGCAGCAAGACTGCTGGGTGTCGAGCCTGGCGTGACTGATCCCCGGCAGCAGCTCATGTGGGCAGGGCCCGCGCCTCTCCCTGAGAACCCATGGTCCACTGCGGAGGGAAAAAAACTGCCAAATGCTTCTGAAACCACAGATTTTGAAATGGTTGTGTCTTCTGGGTCCCTAGTATTGTGTAGAGTGTCCTCACAGTCTCTGTATCCCTTGATGCTGCCTAATGTTGGAATGTTGTGGTGACAGTCCTTCCCCACCCCCACCTCGGCTGGGTCCCCTTCCCTGCTACCATGATGCGTCAGAACATCAGTGTTCCACCAAACCATTGGACTCGTCGAAAGGCCTGCTGGATCAGTAGGGCAGTTTGGAGGAGGTGGGGGGAGGGGCTGGGTAGAATATTCTTTTTTCTTCCTCCAAAATTTGGACATTTTCCCTTTTTTGGGGGAAGGTAGAGCTGAAAGGTATGTGATGACCTGGCATCTACTGAAGATTCTCAGAAAACAATTCTCTGTGACGGCATGAACTGGCCAGTGTGGGTCCTGTCTGTGTCTTCACCCCCATGGCTTCATGAGAGGCCCTGGGTGGGCTCAGAGCAGTTGATACAAGTACAGGGCCAGAGACATTCCCTAAAAATTAGATCTTGCTGTAACTAATCATGTTTCGTGATCAGAATGCCACTCTTTTCTCTTTCTTCTGTAAAGACTTAATTCTGATAGAGTAGAACCAAATGGTCTCACAGTCCCTACTTTGAAGCTAGAGCTCTTCGATATTGTCTGGGATGCAGTCTGGTAGGAGCAGGCCTTCCTGCCAGCCTTGGGCAGCCCCTTTGTTTTATCCAGAAGAAATTCAGTTGAAGCAATGAGCTGCCCAGACAGCATCAGGTTTGTCTGAAGACCCTGAGCCCTATCAGCTAAGACACAGTCTCCATGGCAGTTGGTCTTTCAGATTATTTTGGAGCTGGGGGGAGCAAGAAACCTCATAACAGTTTGTTGATTATCGAGGCAAAATCTCCCGCCTTCAGAGTTGCATTATCTGGAGAACTTATAGAAGAATTCAACAAAAGCAAGTCTCAGTATTACATGAACTGGGAAATGGTCAATACAGTTAGGCACTTTTAACCAAACAGGTAAAAACAAAGAGAAAAACTTTTATTCTATTACAATGCTTCTCAAACTTGAGAGTGTATAAGAGTTGCCTGTAAAACTTGTTAAAGCACAGATTGCTGGACCTCACCCTGAGTTTCTGATTCAGAAAGTCTGGGAAGGGGCCTAGTCATTTGCATTTCTCACAAGTTCCCGGGCAGTGCAGCTGGTCTGGCTATGACATTTGGAGAACTATCGACTTATTAAAAAGATATGAAAGGTGCACTGGAGAAAGAATGAAAGGAAGTATCCCCCGTAATACTGAAGCCTGTTGATAATCATTCAACATTTTAGTCAAATCATCCTTCCAGCTTTTTTACTAAATGTTATAGCATAAGTCTTGTCCCTTTGGCATTAAACTTTTTCTGAATGGTCTTATTGGTTACAAAACATATTAACAAATGGCTTTCCCATAATTTATTAACAACTCCCTATTGGCCAACATTTAGTTGATACAAGTACAGGGCCAGAGACATTCCCTAAAAATTAGATCTTGCTGCAACTAATCATGTTTCTTGATTTCCTGTTTACTCACAGCTTTTATTCTAAGCCCCAAACCTGGGGTATGGCTCTGGCCCAGTTCAGAAAGCATTTGTGGACCATGTCCTTGGCCTTGGCCTCCCTGAGACCATATACCACACCTATATTGAAGCGGCTAAGAAAGCACTCTACAATTAGCATCATGTCTTACCTCAAATGGGAGCGAAAACAGGCCCTTCTTTGCCCCTGAGTTTCAAAATTCTGTTCATCTTTTAGGGAGTAAGATTTCAGAGATAAGGATACTACTACTTTAGAAAATAGAGTAGTTATTGTAGGCAAAACAAGAAGAAACCTCTTTGGAGACTGAACAAAGTAGTTGTTAGTCATGTTGGGAGTTTAGTGAAGGCAGATTACCACATTACAAAACATGTGCAAGACATGGAAAAATGTTTTTAAAATCTTTCTATCGTAAAATATACATAGCATAAAATTTGCCATTTTAACCACTTTCCGTGTACAGTTCAGTGGCATCGAGTACATCCACAGTCTTTGTAAAGCCATCACCACCGTCTATTTCCAGAGCTTTTTCATCATCCCAAACAGATATTCTGTACCCTTTAAGCACTAACTTTCCATTTTCTCCCTCTCCCCATCCCTTGGCAACCTTTCTTCTACTTTCTGTGAATTTGCCTAGTCTAGGTACCTCATAGAATTGGACTCGTACCATATTTGTCCTTTTATGTATAATTTATCTCATTTAGCATAATGTTTTCAGCGTTCATCCATGTTTTAGCATATATCAGTACTCTGTTCCTTTTTGTGACTGTACAACATTTCATCGCATGGTTATACCACATTTTGTTTATCCATTCCTCTGCCATTTTTGGTATCATGAATGCCGTTGCTGTGAACATGGATATGCAAGTATCTGTTTGAGTTCCTGCTTTGGGAATGCTTTTTAAATTATGGCAGTCTGAAATTGATGACTGTATAATAATATCCATTATGTCCTTTGTGGGCTGCTGGCCTGTGGGGAATCAGGGTACTTTCGCATGGAAGAGATCTGAAAGCAATAGGTACACCCTGAAATACAAGATGTGCTCCAGTTGCTAAGGTCTGACGGAGGAGTGTGTGTAGTAACCAGCCTAATCATCTGTGATTATGTAGATAAATGCTGCAGTAGTTTGGGCTCAAAACATTAATTTTCTGCCTTGTGCAAACTGGTACTTTGGAAACCATATGGTTAAGTCCTGAGGGTTCATTCTTTCAAATGGAGAATTCTGCCATCATAGGGACTGTCCCTAGAGCTGTCATTAAGTGTCATGTTGATGAGAAGTTTTGGATATGAATATGGAAAGGAAGAGTTGTAGCCAGGAAGAATCCTGGGTGGGATTAGAAAGAGCGTTGCCAAGTAGAGAAAGAGAGAGGCTTTTGCACTGCCAAAGTCTGAAAACACGACTTTTCGGAAGCTCCAAGTCTAGCTGGGTCCTTGTATCAGGAACATAGTCTGCTCCGTGTCTCCTCAGAGGGTTGTAATCAACAGAGAGCCTGCCTTAATCAGGGGACTGCTGATTACTGATTATTCTGCCTGTCCCGGGGAAGGATGGCACCTCCCCACAAAGCAGTCAGCTGTGGTCATGGCATCATCTCATTGCATGTGCAGCCTGGCAGGGGCAGACACCTCCTGGGGACACCAAAAGGGTGAGTGCAGTCTAGGGAGGCAGAACTCCCAGTGGGCTGCACTACGTGGCCATTGTTTGAATTAAAGGCGACTTGAGGATGGATTTGGATTGGCTGGGGTGGATTGGGATGATGTATTGTCTCCCCCGGTGCTCTCTGACCCTGTTCTGTTCAAGAACTTGTCAGCTTCCTGGGAGTGATTTGTTCACAAGTCTGCATTGATTAAAAGAACATTAGTAATCAAGAGATTATTAGAAGAGGGACAGAGCCTATGTCCAGGCCACCAGGGTCACATGGTTTCTTGGAGTGATTGGAGTCTGCAGTCACACAACTCTGAGAGGCACAGAGACTCCCCCTATCCTGGGAGGAAGAAGGGGGGCAGGTGTACAGTGAGCAAAAACAATAGAAACCAAAACCAGCTACATAACTTTGAAGGTTTTTAACATAAAGAAGAAAGCCTCCAACTATTAACCCATTCATACAAGAATCTGCCCCCAAGATACACCTCACCGATTTTATCTCTTTTCTCTCATGCACCAACACATTTAGCCTCTCCAAACTTGTCCATTCTCTGACATACTCCTTGTCCCTTTGTCCACATTATGTTCCTAAATAGAATCTCTTCCTCCCCACTGGTAAAATTCTACTCACTTTAAGATCCACATTAATTTCACTTGTTAAAGCCTTTCCCATTCTGCTGGGCTTGGCTAACTGCTTTTCTTTGTTTTCATAGCATTTGATATATATAACTCTTTATCGTATAAACCAATTATATTGAAATTATTGTAACCCATTTTTGTTTTACTGCATTTCTGTATACATAAAAACAAAGCTTGTTATGTATCATTGGTATCCTATTAACCATTTTGCAACTTCCTTTTCACTCAACATTTTTCTATTTATCGATGAATTATGCTCTAGTTTATTTCTTTTAACAGTTTTATAGTTACCCATTATAGGACTGTACCACATTTCATGTTTTTCCCCTACTGGTGAACATTTAGGTTGTGTTTCTTTTTCATCATTAAGTGCAGTCTGCATTTAACATCTTTTGCATGCCCCGTCGTACACTTACGTGAGAATTTCTTTCTGTAATATTTACAAGTTGAATTGCTGAATCGTTAGGTGCATGCATGTTCAGTTTTAGTAGATATGCTTGATTTTTCTTCAGAATGATCACGCCAGTACTGCTAGATCTATCATCACTTTGCAAAGCAGCCTGGTGAGGTAAGGAAGGTCTGTCTTTTGGCAGTAGTCTTTATACCTTGGGCAAGATTTCCCCAAGCCATCACAAGGAAGGAGCTCAGATGCGGTAAAGGGTCTTACTCTTGCTCTATGAATTTGGAACTTGAAATTAAATTTTTGAAATTAACCTGAGTGTTTAAGCTAGATTGTCTTTTAGAATTTTGCACAAAAACTGGCCTTTGATTGCATGAGGATTGCATGTTTAACATGTTCCTTTGTCCCCTGTATTTCCTGTAAAAGAGAAGTAAAATTGAGAGGCAACGAGATTATTCTCATTTAGCCACTTATTTTAAAAATTATTGTCTAATGTTTTAAACTGTGCTTATGCTGTTGTGTGGGAATGATGCCAAGAGGGGTGATGGCTTCCTGAATCTCCCTCGTAATGAGGTAAGGGGAATGTCCGTTTGTGGTCTGTTTCTACGAAATACATTTATCGGTTGGGAATGGCATTTGACTGCCTAGTCGTGGAGATCAGACCCAAGTGGATTAAGCACAAGGAGGCTTACTTTTTTTCACAAAAAGCTCAGAGCTAGTGGGCACTGGCATTGGTTTAGTGGCCCAAGAGTGTCAGAGTTGAGGTCTCCGTGATTCTTCAGGCCTTTCCCTTGTGGTCCCAAGATGACTGCTACAGCTGTAGACATCACATGTGCATCCCTGGTGGGAAGAAGGGAGGAGGGACGATGGAGTGCACCTTCCAGCTGATCAGTCCCCTTTGAAGAACCCACCAAGGAACTCATTCATTACTCTCATTGGCCATCCTTAGTAGTAAAGGAGGATGGAAAATGAAGGGATATTTTCTTTTTTTTTAAGCTCAGCCTATTGTCAACCCAACAGCAGAGAGGGGTCCTGTAAGTAAGGAAGAGAGAGAGATGAGAGGCAGGTGCTGCCACAGGCATATGATCCTGAAATCCAGAAAGCCCTCATTTTTTGCACACCTTTCTTGTTTGGTCCGTACAGGCCATCGGAAATGCTAAAACCACTCGCAACGACAACAGCAGCCGCTTTGGAAAGTACATTCAGATTGGCTTTGACAAAAGGTATCACATCATTGGGGCCAACATGAGGACCTACCTGTTGGAGAAGTCTAGAGTGGTCTTCCAGGTGAGCAGGAGGTCTCGGGCCCTTTGTGTGTCTCTCATGGTTGACACCCTCACTTGTTGCTCCCTGTGCCTGAAGAGCATCTCATCTTTTGACCCTGGAATTGGATGTGCTTGTTCTTTTGGTTCTCTTTCCTTCCATCAGTAAGTGTTCATCCAAATAGTATAGGCAAGAAGCCTCAAAAACCTTTTACAAAAACAGTATTGTTTTTAGATTTAATCAGCAAACATATATTGAGTGTCTATTACGTGTTGTCCATGTGCTAGACACCTAAGATACAGCAAAGAACAAGACAGTCCTTTTCCTCATGGATTTTAAAATCATATGATCAGGAGAATGTCATAGATGGTCTGTGGGTTTCACCTTCCTTCAGAACCTTCTTATTTGTACTTGATCTTAGCCAGAAGACCAAGAAGCAGTTGGAACCTTCTTATTTGGTAGATTAAAATATATTCTTGGCTACCAACTTAGTTTCCTTTTCAAATAAATGGAAGTCCCACTTCTTACCTGACTCGATTCTTCATTGTTCTTTGCTTACCTTTCATTTCCTCCTACCCAACCATTCTTTGCAACCTTTTGCTCCTCCGTCCTGCCTTTGGTGGGGGTCGGTGCAGCCCACAGCCCCGACAGCAGTCCTCCTCCAGCTCCCTCTTGCCCTGCCATCGCTGGACTAGGGTGATGGCGCATGTCCTGTTTTGAGTCTGCAGCACATTCTTGCCTTGGATTAAATGGCTTCCTGTTCCTCATGTTTCAGCCGCCTTGGGGGGAGACATCAAAATCTCCCCAGCTGTTGGTCTCTTGGCGCTGCTGCCATGCTGATGCTTGGCATGCATGTAATGGATTTTTTTAACCAGCTCCCCTCACCCCTTTTTGCCCAGATTTTCTCTGCACCTTGTAGGTTGGTTTGACAACCCCCATCCTTCATTTCACCGCAGCAGGGAAACAGCCCGCTGCAATGTGCAGTTCATGGCTCTTCCATGGACACCCCTGGAACTTCCTTCACTCTCCTTGCCCAAGCCCCCTGAATGCCCACCCCACCCCCGCTTAGCTGGTGAAAAGCCAGTTCAGCTGCAGGTGTCCACTGGGAGCCCTGTCTGGACTTGTGGGCCTTTCCTGACTGCCCTGTCTGCCATTACGGGCCAGTGCAGCTTTCGCTTAGCTCGGAGCCTGCCAGGGGAGAGCTGGCAACCCGCACGACGTCAGCCGGGCAGCACAGCAGTCTGAATGAGTACTTGTTGACTGACCCACTGTTAGTGGAAGAGCAGTGATGTTTTTACATAGAAGGAAAAGAAAACACATGCTTTTATATAAGTCGAGGTGAAAATCCTCAGGCTGGAGGAAGAAGGCCCCTTACTAGCAAATAGAAAATTGAAGGTGGCAGAGGTGTGGAGGAAAAATCGAGAAGAGTGGGGGGCTGGGTCCCCACTGCCTGGAGCACTCTGAGTTACAAAGGATGAGGGGACAGTCTTGGAGGTCACTTCCCTAAAACAGCTTCACCTTTTCTTCCTCCAGGCAGATGATGAGAGGAATTACCACATCTTTTACCAGCTCTGCGCTGCTGCCAATCTTCCGGAGTTTAAGGAGCTCGCACTCAGTAAGTCCCCAGGTGCACGCCTGTCCTCTGGGGTGGGCCCCGCCGCAGGGCTGTCCAGCTGGGGCTCTGCTCCAAGCCCTTCGTTGTGGGTTCTTGTCTCAGCTCTGCCTCTACTATGACCGTGTCCTCTAGGCTTTTGTGAACTTCACTACCTGATTAGTAAAAGAGGGTTAATTGTATCCAGGTCTCCTACCACAGAAAGCGTGTGAGAGGGCAAGAGACAGGGGTGGAAGGGTGTTTTTGTAGCATGAAAGTCTTTGTACGTGTTACTATTTTGAAAGGTATGTTTCCACTTTAGGCATGGTAAGGAATGTATCCCAACCATAAGGATCTAGAGATTTAGGTAACGCACGTCACTTAATTGCAGCCAACAGGTTTTAAGTCGTATTTAAAGATGGAGACAGAAGGCGGGGGGATGAGGACAGAGCAGGGCAAAGTGGGGGTGGTTCCAGGACCCACGTCCATGAAACATGGGCATCGCTACAGAGGAGAGAGGGGTTAGTTGGACGAGGCTCCGGACTGCTGGGCTGTCTGATGGCTCCCAGACAGGCACCGAGGCCTCTAGCACACCCATGCTGGAACAACCCAGAGCGCCTCTCCCCGGGAGCCAGTGGCTGAGTTGCCTTGCCGTCCCCATCAGATGAGTGGGCACCACCCTTTGCTTCCACTACTGCTGCTTGCTGAGGGGCGGTAGCAAGTTGCATTTTTTTTGAGGCTATTGGCATGTAGCCACCGGAGGAGTGAGCAGGCTTTCATTCTGATTCCATGCCCTGTAGCGCCTCTCCTTGGGCCCGAAGTCTCGGCCCACCTCTCTATGTGGGGCTTCATGGTGGAGTACTGATTTCTCAGCCCTGTGGGTGGGGAGGGTGAGCCGGGGGCCCAGCAGTGTCCTGGTGTCTGCCGAGCATCCTGTCCTGGCCTGCTGTGTCTGTGTTTTGGGGCCGTGTGGGAAGAAGGTGCAATACTAGCAGGTGGTGTGAACAGCTGCGTGTCTAACAGGTTGGCGGATCTTCGTGCAGCTGTGCGAGAAGCAGACCCTGAGGCTTGTTTGTCCCTGATCCAAGTCCTGGCCATCCTAGGGGCCCAGCACCAGACCCGCCTGTGTTCCCAGTAGCTGAAATCCGTACAGTGGTTCCCGTGTAGGTCTGCCCTCTTAACGCTGCTTACTTGCTTATGGATCCCTATGGCTTTGATGCCTGTATCTTGCAGCTTAGCATTTGTTCATCCAACCCTACTCAGGCCGTGTTAGGTGCAGGGATGCGGCACTGAACAAGGCAGTGTACACCCTGCCGCTGCTTAGCTCTCCAGCCACCATACAGAGCGATTCGGGGCTGTGCTGAAGGAAGCGTAGCCGAGGTGGCCAAAAGGTTCCCCTGCGAGGTGATATTTAAACCAAGACCAGAGGAGGAAGCTGCGACTCGTGTCCACTGTGCTGGTTTTGTCCTGTTCTCCCACTGTTCAGCGCGTACCACTGTGACCCTCAAAGGGACGTCGTAAACTCCTGAGGACAAAGAGTGCGTGTTACCTGCTGAGCAGAGCAGGTGCTGAGCACTCCTTGTTTGTGCACCGCCCTGAGCTGGTGCCCGTGGCTCTGACGTTGGCTGTTGGTCCCAAGTGCCCAGGTAGGCAGCCTCCATACGGGCCACTGCCATAGTCTTTTTTCCTTCCCAGAGGGGGAGGTGGGCCCAGCAGGGCTTTTCAAGAACAAATTGCAGGAAACGCAGTTGTTTTTCCCCTCTGGTCAGTTTTGTCAGAAAACAAACAGATTTTGGCAAGATCCATCTGGCTGAATTTGGATCACTGTGTCCCAGTTGTGACTTTAAGGTAATAGGGAAGAAATCCTCCTAAAATTGTTTTCATTTATATGAGTCGTGTTGAGGTTAAAAATGACCTTTCCTAATTCAGTGCCTCTGCAAGGTGCGGATTCCTTGGGTCCCTGGCTGCAGTGCTTGAAAACGACCCAATTTGATCAATTTCTTGCACCTGCACGCACCGTCTGAGAACTTCTTGGAGTGAAGCGAGACCCTTTGATTGAGCGCTGTGCTCTGGTGTGAGGCTGTCTGCTGCCTCGAAGCTAGATTGGCTGTGAGCCCTGAAGCTTGGCATTTAGTTCCGCTGATAACCCCAGCTGAGTAGCCGGGAGCCTCAAATAAATGAAAGACTAGCCAGGGGCTCTCAGTGAATATGTAGGCCTACCTGGCATTCTTCTTCCTCTTGTTCGCCTAAAACATGCCGTTCAGATGCACAGAAGTCTCTGCAAGATCCCTCGGCCTGTTGTGAATCTGTCCGAGGATGGAGGGCACAGGTTTGCATCTAGTCATCCACACTCTTCCTCTGCTGCATTGTTGGTCTATCGCATTTAAAATGACCTCGGGAGGAGATTTTTTTTTTTTAAAGTCCAGCGAGTAACTTGTTAGAATGTAAATAAATGACAGTAAAAACCACACAGGCATTAACGGCCCATTTTCCCTTTTTCACTTCTATAGGTGTGTTGATACAGTTTTATAAACAACCTTTCTGGCTTTGCACAGGTCAGCATAGTCTTCCCACGTGAGGTGCAAGCCCATGACCCTGGCCTTGATGGTCTAATGCTCTAATTGGGTTCCTGTCCCCCGGTAGTCTATTCACTTCTTGATCTGATGGCTGCCTGGTGAGCCAGTGAATAGGAGACTTCTGGTATATTTCTCCTGGGGAATTCTTAGTAAAGAGAGACCCAAACTGGAGGATGAGAGAAATTGTTTTGGGATGGGGTGGTCAGTGCTGGCTTCATGGGCCTGAAAGGAGAGCTGAGACCCAGGCAGGCCAAGCAGGTGGGGGAGACAGACTGAGTCCTATTTGATGTCTCTTGTTAAGGGGGTCCGGAGGCCTTACAGCAGATGGAAAGATAATAATTTTGATCAGATTCAGGTGTAGTAGGGAGTGCTGTGACTGGCCCAGGTGGCCCCTGCAGTGATAAGCCTTGGCCTGAGAAGGTCACCCAGCTTGTGCCTGAGTTCAGGAACTGGGAGCAGGGAAGGTGGAGTCGTCTGACTCAGGCAGGCAGCAGGGCCCTGACTGCTGAAAATGAAGGTGTTTGAAAGATGCCGAAAGTGCCTTCCCTCTAACACGGAAGTCGAGCGACCTGCCTTGGAGTCTCAGGTGACTCTTTCTGATGTGTTTGGCTGACACTTGATAACAAGTTAGGGTGTGTTTGTGACAAAGTCATGGGATGCCATAAATGGTCACCTCTACAATGGGGGAATCAAGGAATTCCCAGGCCTGAGCAAACCCAGAGTGAGCCTGGGAACCCCTTAAAAAGCCCTATGTTTCTCAGTTTGCTTGTCTGCAGAATGGAGCTAAATGATATAGACAGTCTTGCTCAGGTGGGCACTATAAAAATCATCAACTGAGATACTTTCAAAGGTGAGTGTAAAGGGAGAAAAGAATTGGTGCTTTTATATTGAGCCTTTCAAACTGTCGTATTGCTCTGTGCCAGAGCTTAGGGAGTGCTTGGATAGGAAAGAGCTAAATATGCTGTCTTCTAGGCTCTGATGCAGTTTTTCCTCATGAAAATTCGCTTCTGCTGAGGCTGTGAGTGAGTACAGGGCTGGAGTCTTCACTCCTGGTTCAGGCGCCTTGGCTGCACCCGAGTGTGTTTGCTACTCGTCTGGGAGGCCGTCTCTCAGAGGACACCACTGATACTCATGCCTGTGGGCAGGGTCGCCTGGTGGTCGTAGTTCAGGTTGTGTGGTCAGACTGGGGATTGGGGCTGCGCTCTGTCACTGCCCGGCGGGCCTGGCAACATGTGCTTAGCAGGCTGGAGGGACGGGCACAGCTCTGCACGGCTTGCAGCGTAGGCTACAAGGTGGGATATGGGCAGAGGTGAGGAAGGGGGAGGGGTAGACAGGGACAACTGCAGACACGGACAGAGGGTGGAGCTGATGAGTGACCATAAGGAAACTGGGATGTCTGGAACACAGAGATGGGGAGGGCAGGAATAAGCCGTGAGTCTGGAGGGTTAGAGGCGGCCACTTCGCAAAAGGGCCCTAGGCTGTTCTGGGGTGCTGACCTTTGCCTTGAGGGCAGTGCAATCTCGGAAGGGGCTCTAAGCAGGGGGATGGCATGATCAGAGCTACCAGGTTTTGGAGGTGGGTTTGAAGGGACAGGCAGAGAAGCAGGAAGAACTGTGTAGAGTCTCGTACGACGGTCCCCAGACAACAGATGCTGAAGGGTGGACCCAGGGCAGTGGCAGTCGAGATGGAGAGAGTCCAGAAGCTCTCGGGAGATCAAATCGGAAGGACAGGGTGTTGAAGGAGGCCTGGGAGTTGCAGTGAAGCTGCACCTGAGCACGTTTAACTGCTGTGTGTTCAGCTGTACACACGCAGGTCAAGGGAAAAGAATTTTACTGGGGTTTTCAGGAGAAGAGAGAAACCAGCCAGTGCCCGCTTTGTGGGCATCCTGACAAAATCAAACGTTATACACTTAGAACACAAAGTACCAGGATGGGTTGTACTACACAGAGTTACTGCATCTTACGAAATGTTCAAGTGACTTCTAAGGGTGACTTTGACTAAGTGCAGTTGTTGGCCCAAACTGCTGATTTCTGAGTGTAGCCCCCTCCCAAGAGCTGACTCTATCATCCTCCCTACAGAGCGGATACTCCCAGGGCTGGTTGCATTTTTGCCCTTTGCTAAGGTTGGCTCTGAATTCTCAGACACAACCTGGGTCCCTCCTTGCCAGCTGGGTCCCTAGGGCTTTTGCCAGAGGCCCCACGGAAGAATAGTTAGGCTGGGGAAGAGAACAAACACATCAGGGTCTCGGCCTGCCTTTGTTCATGTGCCTACGTAGTTCAAGTGTGCCCCAACTTTGCACAACAAACAAAAAAGCACATCCCCTTGGACACATCACTGACCTTCATTTGTCAGATGTTAGACTAAGATTATCTAAGGTCACGGAGGTCTGATTCTAGGGTGGATATATGTTTTACTTGCGTGTATGTAAAAAACAAGTCTGTGGTGAATCTTATTAAATTCAACCATCCATGACTTATTTATCTTTTGTGTTAACATGTTTTCCCATGGCAGTTGCATATAAATACAGCGGCATGTTCTGTTTGTGTAATTCTCTTCTATTATTCAGTTTTGTCCGCCATTTGCCATTGAGGTTAAAGACTGTTTTAAAGGGTTTCCCATCCAGCTGGGACTAAACTCAACCTTGGTCATGGTCGCGATCTGTGGGGAAGTGGGATGATGCACTCTTCTCTGGTGGTTCATGCCTTACTTCCTTGCCTCCCACAGCAAGCGCCGAGGACTTTTTCTACACGTCACAGGGAGGAGACACGTCCATCGAGGGTGTGGATGACGCCGAGGACTTTGAGAAGACACGGCAAGCCTTCACGCTGCTTGGTAAGGCGCCTCTGAGTGAGAGAAGCAGGCTCCGGGGGCTGATGGTCCTGGAGGTAGGAACCAGGGTGATGGCCCCTTCACTCGCCAACCTGCACGTGCTAATGGGAGGCACCCTCCTACCCTCGGTGGATATTGTCTTACTTTCTTATCCATCCCAACCCTTAGGCTGCCTAGCTTAAAATTTGGAGCTTTGTTGGCCTTTCTTAAAAATAAGGTTTTGACAACCTGTCTCCCAGGTGCTGGGAAGTGTCCCTTTCTACCTGCTCTGGCCATTGGAACCACTGGAGGGAAAAGCAATCATGGCTGCGTTTCTTGATGCAGTAGACCGGACGAGTGTGCAGGCAGCGTGCTCTAGCAACAAGGACACTCCATTGGGATCAAACCATGTACTGCAGTTGGGGGGTCAGACTTGGAAGAGGGCTGTAGCAGTCTGGTAGCTTGTCTCACACACAGTGTTAATTCTGTGAGCTACTTCCATTTAGACTTAACATTGGAGTCCTTAAGACAAAAGCTTCTCTCTGTCCTTCAGGGGCAGGAGGGAACAGTAGAGCTGGAAGCGATTGTCCCTTTCCCCTGCCAGTTTTGGGGGAGAAGAGCCCCCAGTGGCAAAGTGGAAGGTAAACCTTTCTTAGTTGGGAAGTTGAAGTGTTAAATTCCTGGGACCTGCAACCAGAAAGAGGAAAGCTCGAGAAGTCAGTCTGAAGCCCAAGCAGCGGCACAGGGTGGCCCTTTTGTTTTCCCCAACCCCTTCCCTGAGAGACAGAATATTGGGCTTCTGAGCCATGTGACTAACCCAGAGCAGCACATGTAAGATTCTTTGGAAGTCAGGGAAATTCTATCCATTGTCCAAATAAAACATGGCCAAACACAACATGCCCTAATCTCCGAATGGGGAGGAAACCAGGCCCTCGTGTGCCAAGATCCCAGCTCTGGTCACTTCTCAGGGTAACTGGTGCATAGATGGGGTTTGTCTTTTGTACCTATGAAACATCAGTCAGGAGACAGGAGCCACGCTGGGTATTCCAACAGGGAAAAATCAATATAAATGTTAACTAGAGCGGTAGTAGGAGATTAACTATAAAAGGGATAAAAGTGGACTGTAAGGGGTCCAGAAGTAGCAGGTGCTGTCTCTAGGGCAAGAAGAGCAGCAGTAAAGGAACTACCCAACAGGGAAGTCCCCACCCTCAGCTGAGGTTTAGTTCACTTCTGAGAGGACGTGATGGAGAACCTTGTCAGAGGGTGTGAGTTGCGGGGAGCAGAACTGCTCAGAAGCCACTGCTGATGGGGAGACAGGCCTGCAGGCACAGCTGGAGCTCATCAGGGAAGTCACTGGGCTCCTGATGAATGATAACTGTGGAGGACTAGAACCAGGAAGAGAAATGTCTTCTCTTGCTGTTGCCTTGCAGATCACCATTGCCCTCTATTGAGCAAGCCTGACATTCCACCAGTTGGCACAGGAGAAGTGTTTGCAGGGTCCAGCTCCAGTCTCACAAACCAGGGCAAAGAGAGGGGAATTGAAGCTGAGAGATAATAGATTGATAACTGGCACCCGACTTCCCCAGCATCACACGCCTGTCCTGTTCTCCAGGGTTGGGGGTAGGTTTGGAGAAGACTTGATGTCAAGCAGGATACGTTCTGACCAGTTTGTCCGAGAAAGAAAGCCTCTGGCGGCTACCCTGTTAGTGCTGGTGTGAGCAGTGGGCATGAGCTGATGTGAGGGAGAGGGTTTTTCCCTCCAAGACTCTGAAGAGACTGGATACCTTAATTCTCAAAGCAGATCCCTGATGTAACATTATTTTAGTAAGACTTTCTTCCTTATTCTTTAACACATATGTCCTTATTTATTTTTTTTTTTAAAACGACTCTGGGGAGTTGGCTAACTTTTTCTTAGAGGACAAGATAGTAAATGTTTTAGGTTTGTGGACCATACAGTTTCTGTTGCAGCTGCTCAGCTCTGCTGGCCTGTTATGAATGTAGGGATAGGTAACACATAAACAAGTGGGCGTGATCGTGTTCTAATAAAACTTTATGTACAAAAATAGGCTGTGGGCTGTAAGCCACAAGTCGCTGACTCTTACTTCACTCCTTGTGTATTCTTTGGCTTTCGTTTTGATTTTTGCTGCCCATAGTGAGGTACTGCTTATCAAAGAATCCCATACTAAGAAGGGATCTTCTCATCAGTGTAGTGCAGGGATCGTAACTGTTTTTGGGATTCAATATTCATTTTCCATATACCTCTTAAACTCCTACCACTGCGGGGTGGATAGGTCTTTGGAAATTGACAGAGCATTGATTCCTAGAAGTAAGTGAAGGGGAGAGAAAAGCTGGTGCCTGAGCAGTGTAGCCTTCCTGCCCTGTGGTGGTTCCAGCACCCACCTTCTGACTGGCGCTTCTAATGGGACTTACGTGAGAGTAAGACGCTCTGAGCTCAGACCAAAAGACCAGGGCTTTACTCCTCGCAGGAGTATGCACACATCCAGCTTCCTGTCTTGTCCTGGACACCGGTTTCTGGCTTTACCCAGGTGTATTCGCTTACACTGAACTGGGATGGATGCCTAAACTCTTAGGCTTCTGGCTGTTTTTTGGATTATTAGACTGAATGAAACCATAGGTTTGAATAATGCATATATTTCTGTAGAGATCCACAAGTACCCACAATCTGTGTCAACAGTCATGAGTTCAGTCATTCCGTGAGTCATGTTTCTGAGCACCTATGTGCCAGGCACTGGTCTAGCCACTGAGGATATGATGATGAAGTAAGAACAGGAATTTGTTATATTTCTTTATTTGTTCTGAAATTTTACATAATAAAAACTTAGAAGTAAATCTCTGCCCCTGTCAAGCTTACATGATAGTGGTTATCTAATACTAAAGCCTAGAGTTAATTTTGTTCAGTTTATGCTTACATTGCCCAGGTTGTGGATTATCTGGGGCAATTTTTTAATCCTAGCATGACACATCTGTGCCTTTCATTTATACAGGTGTTACTGACTTATTTTTTTAAGCCTGAGTAAAGTATTATCTTAAAAATAAAGAACTGCAGCTGGGAGGAATGTGGGGGACACTGGATTTCTTAAGCTGAGTGATAGGTTTGCTGGTGTTCATTTTATTATTCTGTAGTCTTTCTTAAATAAGTCCTGAAGTGTTTTGTAATTTAAAAAGAAATCCTAATGCCTTCAAGCCAAATGTAAATTCTAAGATACTATCCATGCCTTTGATAATTCACGTAGGTAAGTATCAACGTTGACAACAGGCGATTGCTGCCACGATGGTTCCGGGGTTGGTGTGTCCATCTGTGACTGTGAAGGTGCAGATGGTGTGGCCAACAGCAGCCCCCATCGGGGGATGGCCGGGAGCCAGCCCCTGAAACACCAATCCCGGGAGTTGTTTTTCCTCTTCCTCCCCTGTTGATGCTGTGGAGATGTCACAGATGTTCGCAGGATATTATGTTGGGGGGAAAAAAAAATGATTGCAGATAAATGACCATGCTTGTTGAACTCATAAAACCATGCGTAAAGTGTTTGGCTGAAATAAAGTCCCAAATGAGCCTGCAGGAGCGTTGTCTGACCTTTGCTCTTTGAGAAGTTAGAGTGGTAGCGTGACCCATCTGGTTCGATCGGGACAATCAGAGTGAGGATATTTCCTTTTTAGTCCGGGGAGCCCCTTTGCCCTCTGAGCTGTTACCGTGAGTGGCAATTACTTGGTGAGGAGCCTGGATCATTTTAGGAATCATTGGGCCAGAAAGGAAATCAAACTGTATTTTTTTAAAGTCTTTAAAAAAAATGTCTTTTCCATCCTGCCATGGATATTGAGTATCATTCATTCATTCATTTTTTTTCTTCCCTCGTTTAGGAGTGAGAGAATCCCATCAGATCAGCATTTTTAAGATAATTGCTTCTATCCTGCACCTGGGAAGTGTGGAGATTCAGGCCGAGCGCGACGGGGATTCCTGTAGCATATCAGTAAGTTGCTCCCAGCACCAGAGATAAAACGTACACAGTTTACCCTGTTCTTGCTGTTGGATGTGGCAGAGATGTGTCTCTATGCTTGGAAGACACTCATCGGTTATTTATTCTGAACAGTAATGGTTTCTGTTCACTCGCTGATAATTTTTTAAAAGACCCAATCCTTTTACAATCAGCTGTCATCAAATTTCTATCGCTGAGAGCAGGGAACTTAGGTGGCTATCTAATAAATTCTTTTTGATGGGTTGATTTTCCAAGTACCCCGAGGTACATGGATTTCCATTATGTATTGATTCACTGAGTACTCTCTGAGCTCCAGACGGAGGTCCCTGTTGCAAGGAGAGGAAAGGGCGTGGGGCACCGTTCTTGGTGATGGCTTCAGAGGAGCTTACAGGCTGATGGGGTGGACAGAGGTGGCAGCACTTGCCAAGACTCTGACGGTGCGAGGCAGATGAAGTGAGCCATCTGTGAGAGTGCTGCAAGCTGTAAAGTGCTCCATAAATGCCCACTGGGAAGGTTGTTTTCCTGGTGCCCAGTGACCTGTGGTGGATGATGGGCAATAGAGTAAATACTAGACGGTAGTGCCGAAAGCAGTTGCCATGCCTCTCTGGAATTTAGTGGCGCTGGGCTAGGCTGAAACTGCGATTCTGAGCAGGAATAGGTGAATCCGCAGCTGGTTATTATATCCGCCTTTTCTGCCCATTGATGGCTAGGTCCCAGGGAAGTACAAAGTGTGAGTCTTGCTTCCAAGGACTTGGAATTTAAGTAACCAGATGCTGGCGAAATACAAAAGATAGCACTACACACTACCGAATATGACTGTGGGCACGTGTCCATGCCGCTCACAAGCTGATGCTTTCTCAATTGAGTGGATATTTATTAACCTCCTACTGTTTGTCTAGTTGGGGGATTATGAGAGCTTCAGACTGGTTCTGCCTTTATGGGAGAGGAAGACCTACACTGTGGCTGGGATCTGGCAGAGCTCGTTGTGTCCCCCTAAACCATACATTTTCCATAAATGAGAAATGAGTTGGGTTTGAGAGGGCCCCTAAGTGTGTCAGGCCTGCCGCCATCCTTGGCATGGACTCTGCAGCCTCATGAGAGATTTGAAGCTCACCCACTTGGGCCAGTGGGAAAGGAAGGAATGTTGGAGCCAGTAGTGTTAGGTGCCCCTGGGGGCAGTTTCTGACACCTGGTGTGTGTGTGTGTGTGTGTGTGTGTGCGCGCGCGCGCGCCTTGGGCGTAGGGGGCACGGTGCAGCGGGGCTGGCAGCAGTGATGCCGCGAGAGAGGCTGGGGTGTGTGGAGAAGGACCTGTGGTCTGACAGGTGGTGGGCCTCCAGCGCAGGACAAACCCTGCCCTACTCCAAGTCGTCAGGGCCAGTGCAGCATTGCCCCTGACATCCTCCCCACTTGACAAAGGCATAGAGTGTCTGTGCCTCCCTACTGCGCGCAGCCCAGTAAATGCCTCGTGGTTCTGTAGGGCAGCCATACTCTGCCTATGTCAGGGATATGTGAGATAAGGAATGTTTGCGTTGACCAGCTCCTGGCTCAGGCCGATAAGATGCAGGAAAAATGACACATATTCCCTGGGACCCCAACCCACCATCTTTCTCAGGGCCACGTCCTGGTCACACCCCCATCATGGGTTCTTACTGTGTGCCTCTCATCCGTGTTGTGGTGGTTTTGCATTTGTTGTGTGATTAATTGCTGCCTCCTGTCTCCCTTGCGAGTCCAAACTCTGCGGGCAGGGACTGTTCTTGCTCATTACTGTATCACCAGCATCTAGGGCAGTGCAGGGCACTGGGGAGGCACCCAGGAAATAGAGGGATGGGTGACTGGCCGAGTAGGACTTGGGCCACACACCTGAGAGTGGGAGTTGGAGAGACTGAGCTCATGGTGCCATTGGTGAGCCACAAGAACCAGGGCCAGGGGACCCTGGCCACCTGCTGTTGCTCTGGGCTGGGGCCTCTTTGGAAAGCTGAGGCTTTAGTCTGTAGTGAGGTATGTCTGAGTCTATGCCTGGTCTCTGGGCGCCCTTCAAGTGAGAAGTATTTATTAGTGATTTGATCTGAACTCGTTTCCCTACTAAATTCCAAGAGCACTTCTGTTGTGCCCCTACCGCTCCTACCCACTGGGTGTTCACGTGGACGCTGTACAGAGGTGGGTCTGCTGGGGCCCGCCTGGAGAGAGTGGATGGAGGGTGTAGATTGGGGAGGTGGCCTGTGAGAGGTGGCAGTTTGGATCTCATATGGACAGCAGCCCTTTCTCTGACAGCAGGGAGTCCAGAAGTTTTGAGTGCAGGTGTGTGGTCTGGGCTAGGCTTGTGCTGGTCTGCGTTTGGACCAGTATAGAGAACTGGGGAGGAGTGAGGATTCAGAGTCAGGGTTGCTAGCAGTCAGACCCTGGTTCTGTGGGTGTTAGGGCAAGTTACCTAACCTCTCTGTTTCCTCCTCAGTGGGGCGTGGGTGATGCCACCTGCCTCGGTGTTGGTGTGAGGATTCACTGAAGCCTCGCGTGGAAAGGTCTTAGCACAGAGCTCACAGGGATAGATTTCTTGACTGTTAGCTGCCTTGTTGTTAAAGCCAGAGTGGACCTTAAGCACATCTGTCTTCCTGTACAGGAGAGGAAAAACTAGGTCCCAGAGAGAGGAACCTTTCTCCGAGGTCAGAGTGACAGATAATGGCAAAGGCAGGACAGGGCCCAGCCAGCCCGGCTCCCTCAGCTGGACTGCAAGGCCTTGGAACAAGGGCTGTCCACCTCCTGCCTGGGGCCCCGGTGGCACCCAGCACGGAGTGTATGCTTCAGAAATGCATCTTTATGTGTGTGCTACTTAAATGCCCGTGTCTCAAACTAAATTTGGTTTATTCCCTCCAGTACACAGGGCTATTGGAAAGGTCGTGGATCCGCAAGCAGTGTGCCTTCTGCTCAGTCGTTTTCATGTTTAATTAAAGCATGAGAATGTGTTCCATGACTGCCAGAGTTACCTTGGAAATGCAACAGCATCCAATTACTTGGACACCAGAGGCAATTTGTTTCCTGAATTTGGCAATATGGGCCCATAAAACTAATCTGCTACCTGTGATGCTGGCTATTTTTAATGGATTTAGCATCATTTAATTATTTCTAAATGTAATTGCATGATGTTAAATCAGTTTCAGTTTCAGGACTTTCACTCAAGGGTGGGAAGGAGGGTAAGAGAAGCAAGACACGCCCACTGCGGTGGGCAGAAACCTGGCGGGGCAAGGGCCAGTTATCAGACAAGTCCCTAACTTGAGGTCCTTTCTCCACTGTACCCACAGCATGAGGCCTGGGATCGGGGGGATAGGGGCGCCTGTGGGCAGGTCTTGGGCAGTTATGTTAGCTGCTGGCAGGCCATTTAAATGTCAAGGAATCCATCTGCAGTGCTGTGCCTAGCAATTAAGAATTTCTTGGAAATAGGTCAGATGAACAAATTGGACACTTGCCACCTCTGAACTTGGTGCCTGCCAAGCGATTCCCAGGCACTTAATTCTGCTACATATGGCTTTATGTTTGCAGGAAGGGGGTAGATGGGGGTGGCTATGGAGGAGAAGGCTGCTGGCCAGAAGTGGCCATAGAAACCCTAGCTGCTGAGTGAGTGTGAACACAGGGACCTCTCCAGCTCACCCAGCCCAAACCAAGCCAGTTCTCCTGCCAGGCTGGGGTTAGGAGCTTTTAGCCACAAGGCAGAGGGGGCCTCATTTAGCCTCATTTTCCTTGGCTGAGTAATAAGGGTAGTTCCATTAGAAGGGCAGTTCCAAAGGTGTTTTCCTGGGAACCATAGCCCCAGACAATTTCTTAGGAACATAGTGGATCTTTGGTTAAGTAAGTTCAGTAAATGCTCCTTAAGATATCTCTCTCTCTCTCTCTCTCTCTCTCTCTCTCTCTCTCTCTCTCCCCCTCTCTCCCTCTCCCCCCTCCCCCCCCCCCGCCCCCACCAGCAGGGTGCATTAGCAAATTAGTTCAGCTGTGTCGGGCCTAGGCACCATCCCTCCTCCCTTTGTGTTAAGTAAAGCCAATTCATGCTCTTTGCAACTATTCTTGCACAAACTGTCCTTTGGAAAAACACTGCCTTAATGATTTTGGATGGTTCTTTCCTACTGATGACGTTCCATTGTAACCGTTGGTTTGTGGGGGATGGATTTTAAATATCTGTGGGAGAAAAAAATGGCCTTGGGGTATGGTGTTAAGGGGGAAATCATACAGTTATCTGTGTTAATTTTCATCAAACAAGCCTTCATTTAAATCCTACAAGGCCACCTCATCAGAATATGTCCCATAGCAATTTAGGGCCATTAGGAGGTGGCACATTGTGTCCTAAAGGAGTCCCTTTCAGCCTCAGAGTTAATAAGCTCTCCAGTGGGCTCAAGGCTGGATGTTGCCTTTCCCAGGAGGATTTGGATGAAAGGATGTGTAACAGATAAGAAGGACCTCCAAGGATGAACAGGTTTTCTGTGGGGTGCCCTGAGTGGCCAAGAAGGATTATCCAAGAGATTTATACGGTGTGGTGAAATGAGACAAGACCCTGTGGGAAATCTGGTTACCCAGTGGCTCTGAGGTCAGGTCCCAAGGTTTCTGGGGTAGAGGAGGGTCTAAGCTCCGAGACAGCCCTTAGAGGCAGCTGGGTAGGCAGGAGCCCTGAGCCCAGGGGACTTGAGTGAGTCATTGCACCTCTCTGGGGCTCAACCTCTTACTGTATTAAAAAGAAGCTTAAACTAGAGGAATTCCAAGTTTCTTTCCAACTCTAAACATATCTGATGTTATCATTGAAACTGTCCCAAATGATCTTCTGAGGTCAAAATTTGTTCCATGTTTTTGCTATGTGTTCCCACTTTCCATGCTGATTAACTTTTTTCCCTAAACAGTAAGTGCTTTCAGAAAGTGAAAGTTCAATTATATGTGATTTCGCGTCACTAAGGCTAAGATGAAAGAGAGCCTGCTTAGAAGTGTCAGACGGTGCGATGCTAGTGCTGGAAGGGATGTCACCCATTGAGTTTCAGCCTGTCTCTCACCCAGCACGTCTGAACACACCCATTGGTGTCATGTGTAATTTGAAAAACTCTCCTCAAGGTGATTCTTCAGTATCCCACCCACCCATAAAAGGATCACTGATCTGGCCCATCTGAGTACTTCACTGAAGTGGGGGAACTGACCCCTAAGGGAGGGGTGTGGCAGAGCTCCTTTGAAGGGCCCCTCCAGCTTTAGGAGCCCTGAGTTCATTTAAAGCACACAGCTGGTCAAACCCGGGGCTGGTCAAAGGTGAAGCTTGTAAGTGAAGAATTCTAAGAGGGAGGAAGAGAATTGCTTTCTGGGCTGTCGGTTAAGCTCTGCACGAGAACCCTGCACGTCTTGTATGTTCAGCGTGAACCTGCTCGTTGTTCTGAATGGACTGTCCTGTCCTAAGCTATCAATTCTCATTCTGCTCCCTTCGCTCAAGGACTCCCCTTCTGCAAGTTACTTGGCAGCAGCCTGGCATGGAGGGGAGGGGACAGGAAAAGTGGAGGGAGCCTTTTGTTTTATAAGGCCCTGGTAGTGCGGTCATTAGCAGGTGCAATGATCAGTTTGAGCAGCGCTCTATTACAGGCTCTGATTGTCATCGCCACTTAGCAGTGTGGGGGCGTTTGTGGGGGCAGGTTGGGTTCTGGAGTGCTGGGGAGGCCTTAGGTTTGGCTCATCTTCCCTCTGCACGGGAGTGTAGAAGGCAGGGGTGGAGGGGTTGGCTTCCACGTGCCTACTGAACCCGTGTCCCCGTCTCCCCCAGCCCCAGGATGAGCACCTGAACAACTTCTGCCGACTGCTAGGGGTGGAGCACAGTCAGATGGAGCACTGGCTGTGCCATCGCAAGCTGGTCACCACCGCAGAGACCTATGTCAAGACCATGTCCCTGCAACAGGTGCTCAATGCCCGCAACGCTCTGGCCAAGCACATCTATGCCCAGCTGTTCGGCTGGATCGTGGAGCACATCAACAAGGCCCTGCACACGTCCCTCAAGCAGCACTCCTTCATCGGGGTCCTGGACATCTACGGGTAGGCCTGCCACCTGTCCTCCCAGCCTGCCCCTCCACCTGCTGGTGGGTAGTGGCTTCCTGCTGGCATTTTACAACCAGCAAGGGCCTTGGAGATCTTCCTTGTGGTTCTCAGTGAGGGTTCTCAAGATGCGTGGGGGCGTTTTTGGTTGTCAGAATGGCTGGGGTCACTACTGGCCTAAAGCCAGGGATTCTAAGTGTCCTGTAACTTGGAGGACTGTCCTGAGGAAGAATGGACCCTGTCAAAACACCAGGAGCTCCCCCACAGAGAAATCCTTTGAGTATCCATTTTCATAACTGGGAAACTGAGGCCCAGAGAGGAAAATTTCTGCCCAGCATCATTCTGGAAGTTACTTTGAGAAATAGAACTTAGATTCAGGTTTTAGTTATGTTTTAATTCAATCTACCATTTGACCTCATTGATTCTATCACCAGTCAAGGTGGTTGTTTTAATACCATAATTTTGCCCGGTGCTGTACCGATGTGTGTTGTGTTTGGTCATTCTTGAGATTTTTCTTCCTTTCAGAATTCAAGCCCGATTGAAATGCCTGTTATTTATAATAGCATATTTTTGGCAGGGAGAAGGCGGCGTGGCGTGGTGGCAGCCTGCTTGGCTAGCCGTCGGGAGACTGGCTTTCTGTATCCGTGCTTTCACTAGCAAAGCTGGAGCAGTCTCCGTAGATCACAGCCCCTCACTGATCTTTCATTCCTATAGGTTCAAATGAAGTTTTGAGCCACAGTCTCCCTGAGATTCTTTCCAGATCCTTCTAGAATTGAAGTTGTATGAACTGGGTTACAACCTCCCTGCTCTTCTTTTCTGACCAGTCCTGCCCTCTTTAGGCTAATAATACATTAGGTCCTCCTGGATCTTTAAATTATAGAAGTCATGGCTTCTGCCTTAAAATAGAAATTTAGACTGTAGAAGTACAGTGTTGTAAGAGCAGCGACACACTAGTGAAAACAGCTGCTTACTGGGCCTGAACTCAGCTGGACTCACTCTATGATAAAGTTGGAGTAAAGCAGCCCCTTCCTCATGTGAAGACGGACTCCCCGAATTATATCTCTGATGCAGGTTTCAAATTTGGACCATGTCAGTGCTATAGAGAAAGAAGAATAGAACTAGATTTCTGGCATCACCAAGGCCTTAGGAACATGCTAGGGAGTTAAGGCGCATGCACGAATTAGGTAATGCAAGAGGCATCGGAAGAAATTGTGAAAGTGATTCTCTGCAGGTTTGGACACTTGGTGCCATAGAGGTCTCAAGGCTGGAGAGGGCACACTTGCTTGCACACTCAGGGGAAGCTTTATGTGGGAGGGGAGATTTGAACTGGATCATTTAAAGGGGGAAGAATATGGGAGCTGGGGAAGGCACCTCTTTGGGAACAGGAACCACAGTCAAGGTGGGAGGAAAAAGCAATGTGTGAAAGGAAATGGCATCGCTGGTTAGGAGCACACAGTGGAAAGTCACCCTAGAGACGGAGGCTGAATCCCTTTCGGGGCTCTGCAGGGTTTCCGCTGAGTGACCCTGTGCAGAGGCCACTTCTCCTTGTCATCAGTCAAGTGCCTGCTTTGTGCTCGGCCCTTCTAGCTCTTGGGAGAGGATGGAACAGAGTGTGCTCTCTGGGAAATTACTGTCGTCTTGTCAATAGTTAATTATGTGGTGTTCTTCTCTCTACCTCAAGTCCTTTCAGGTAATTGGATTTCCCCAAATACCGAGCCTTTAGTATTGCCTTCTGAAGTAAGACCTGAGGAAAGCCAGGCTATAGCATCTGACCCAATTCCCTTTATATACATGTTTAAGAATCTAATTTTCCTGAGGTTTTGATTTTGGAAGATTAACATGCATACTCATTATTTAATAGCATGTAATAATATTATGATTTCAATACTGCTAATAGGTAAAATAATCTTGCCTCAGTTCTATGATATTTATATATTTTCTTAACAGTGCTTAGAATTTAAATAATCTTGTTCCTCCCTTCCCAGGGACCCCAGGGAAGTCTCTGCCCGTTGCTGGGGGCCTCTGTGAGCTGGGCTTCTGGCACTGCTGAATCTGCAGATGTCGGCTGGGCTTGTGCAAGCTTATACTTGCCATTTAATTTTTATAATTTATTTTCTAGAAGGCCAGTGACTTCCCAAAGGGGAGAAATAGATTACAGAGAAGGCTTGTTTGTGGTTTCAGAGGAACAGCTTTTGATGGATGGGGTTGGCAATCTGGAAAACCCAGTCCCCTCTCCTCATGCCACTTCCCAACCTGTGTGCCCCCATCATCTCGCAGTGGCCCGGGGGCTCCTTGAGAACATCTGACAGCTTTTCAGTGAGTAGGGTCCCATCACAGGGCCGGCATGGGGCCCCTCTTGGGAATTTTCTACCCTTTGTGCTTTCTCTTTTCTTAATCCATGTTCTTTCTCAGAAGCTAGTTTACTTTTCTCAAACCATATCATAAAGTGGTCGTATTTAAAAAGTGATTCACTGCCCTCCTGGAGAGAAATAAATGCCCACGCACAGTTAGTTACTCCTTTGTATCTCAAAGCAGTGCTGAGTTCTCACCCTGGAGGAAACTCTGGGCAGTGTTAAAGGTAGCAAGTTAGATGCGAGGCAGGTTCAGAGATAACAAGCTAAAGCCTGGAGAAGGAAACTATTTGTCCATGTCCTCCCTCATCTTAGCCCAAGTGGGGACATCTGGGTACCCAGAGAAGATGCCCTTGGGCTGACCTGATGTCTTTGATTTTCTCACTCCTCCTTGTCTCTTGTGAGCAAAAAAGTAGCAAAAGTTGGAATCCGGAGAGAATAGGAGGAATGGGGGGATGAGTTTTTGAATACAATAAACCACATTCATGAAGGAAGGGATGGAATAAGGAGTTGCCTCCCTCTGTTAGGTTAGAAATGCACAAAACTAGGAAATGAGAGTACAATCGCTTTTTTCCCCTATGCCTCCTGCAAGTGGGCACTAATTCTTCCACCAGGATAGCTGTCCCCAGATAAACTGCAGTGCCTGTCTAGGGCATTATTGGCTCACCAGTCAAGCTTATTTCAGAAACAGAAGTGAAGAGAGTTCTGGACTATAGGTAAGCCACTCCACACTTTCCTGTAAATGTCTAAGGTGTTCCTGCAGAATCAGCACCCAGAGCGAACCAACACTCACTGTTACGTGTATGAGCAAGCAGTGCCCACCAGTGCCATGTACACACCTGTGGTGCTTATCGTGACGTTCTGACGGGTGGGGAGGTTGTAGTGTGGGACAGGCTGTGGACTCCTGAACACATTAGCATTGGTCACAGCTGCCCACACCCCACGTTGTGAGTGCCCTGCTCAGAGGTTCTCCGGGATGGTTCCAGACACCCAGTTCCGTGGAAGGATGGCTTCCCTTCATCTTGCTCACCTTTCCCAGCTTCAAAAAAAAGTAGAAAGCAAGCAATACCCAGAGCAATTTAGCCAACCCACACCAGGCTCTTTGTTTTAGCTAAGGTCTGTGAAGTTGCCTTCAGGATATTTCTTACCAGGCTGGGGTTGGAAATGAATAGGGGAGAGCCTGGCATTTTGGGTTGGGTTCCCTTTTCATGTTGCATGGAGCAGCATTTGCCTCTGCAGGCTTGATTAGTTGCTGCCTTAATCCTTTATTCTTCTCCCTTCCTTGAGGCAACAAGAAATAAATGGCTTCAATTTGGAGAAAAATACAAATTGGTCTTTGACTGACTTCAGCCTTCAAAATGGCTGGGTAGCAGGGGACTTTGGCTGGGACCAACCCATTCTTGCTGAGGACAGTTTGCCTGGGAGCAAGGCATGGTAGTGAGGATGTGTGATTATGCCAAGGAATAGTCAGGATGTAGGAGGTTGGGAAGTTTTGGCCCCAGTAAGCAGGAAATGAGATATGCTGGGATTTTGTACCCTCTCAGTCCTCTGTTAATTTCTTGTGGTACTTCTTAACACTAGATTAACATCCAACTCTATTCAGTGCTCTTTAATGATGTATTTTTAAAGATACCTTTTAAATTTTAGCTATAAAAATAAAACTTACAGCTATTTAAGCATACAGTTCAGCACTGTTGTGTATATTCACATTGTTATGAAAGTTCTCCAGAAGTTTTTCATCTTCCAAAACCGAAACTCTACACCCATTGAACAACTCTCCATTTCCCCGTCCCCGGCAACCACCTTTCTACTTTGTTTCTAAGAGTTTGCCTACGTGTCCTCTAGGTTCATTGATTTTATAGCATGTAGGAGGATTTCCTTCTTTTTTTAAGCCTTAGTGATATTCTGTTGAATGTATATACCACATCGTGTCTATCCATTCATCCACTGATGGGCATTTGAGTTGTTCTCACCGCCAGGCTGTTGCGAGTGATGCTTCAATGAATGTGGGTGTGCACATGTCTCCCAGGTCCTGTTTTCGATTCTTTTGGATGTATACCTAAAAGTAGAATTGCTGGGTTGTATGGTAATTTTATTTTTAATTTTGGGGGAACTTTTGTGTCTTCGTAGCAGCTCTACCATTTTACATCCTTCCAGCAGTGCACGAGGGTTCCCATTCCCATATCCTTGGCAATACTTGTTGCTGTCTGATTTTGATAGTAGCTGTCCTGTTGGATGTGGCAGTCCTGTCTGAGTGTGGTTCTGACTGGCATTTCTCTGGTGACTGGTGATGGTCATTATTGTTTCATGTGCCTCTTGACCAATTCTGTATCTTCTCTGGAGAGAAATAGCTATTCAAATCTTTTGCCCATTTTTAAATCAGGTTATTTGTGTTTTTTGTTGAGTTTTAGGAGTTTTCTAGATATTCTGGATATTGTCCTTTTATTAACATTAGAAATAGAATTTGCAAATATTTTTTCTCATCCTGTGGGTTGACTTTAATGATATATTTTAAGTAAACTTCTTAGATTCACTGTGTGCCTTCATTTTGATGGAAAAAAATTGTTCTTTCTTTGGTTTGTTTTCTTTGTCTCACTCTCCAAAATAAACATACAAATAATCTTCCAGCTGCAATGTAGTTATTGAGAGACACCTCCCCAACTCCTCTGTGACCGGTACTAAAAGATTTCACAGGGAATGGAGCAGAAATCAGTGACTACATTTACCCTCTAGCCTGTGACAGTGGCCCAGCCCTGAACAGCCCAAAAGACCCCTGCACATTTCTCCTTCAGGGAGAAAATGCATGGCTGGCTCCACTGTTCACAGACCTAACAGATCACCAGGGGCTATTGGGTTACCCTGGAATCTACCAGTCTCCCAGGAGAGCCTTATAACTGAGAGTCCTCTAAAGCTAATTCAACCTCCGGAATTGCTCTGAGGCAGCCCTTTGGAGTGTGTCTGGAGCCAGATACTCCTGTGTGCTTCTAAGGCTCAGATAAGGTCCCATGTTCCCTCTGTCCATGCAGCACCACCACTGCATGGTCTCACTATCCTCTAAAAACCTGTGGCACCTAAAATTCTTACTTCTTGGGAAGGGTCTCCTATGCCAGTTTCCTGTCATCTTCCCAGCAGCTCTTTTGGGCAGGGACCATGTCATCGAAGCCCTCACAGTTGTTGGGACGGTTGGCTGATGGGCTGGGAGAGGAGTACCATGTAGTGCGTGCTATCCTGCGTGGGCATTCCAGGCATGAAGAGGAGCTGGAAATGGCAGCACGTGGCAAACTCACTAGGTTTAGGTCTTGAGAAGAATAACAGCTCTTGGCCTTGAAGTGTGAGCAGTGCCTGGGATTCTGTGCCGTGTTAGGGACATCTAAGCTCAGAGGGCAGCATAGGAGCAGAATTTAAGTCCTGCCGTTCTAAGGTGCAGCCAGAATCCTGAGATTGTTTAGTAACAAAATCAAGAGGTTAGCCTCTCTAACAGACCCCAGGGCACCCTGTGAGATTTCAAAGCCTTCAGGATAGAAAGGAGCCTTGAAAGGACGTTGGATCACTTCTCTGACATTAATGCACAATGGTCGTATTTTTAAAGGCTTCTCTAGGGAGAATTTCCCCACCTTATTTTTTCTGTATGGCTTTTAATAATCATTCCCTAGAAGCCCTGCTCTGTATCTCACCTGTAATGCCATCTTTTCAACCTACCAAAGGCAGAATGCTGGAGTGTGATCTTTGTAAACTAGAAAGACAAGCCCGAGTTAAGAGACTCCAGTTCTTTTGACCTGTGCTCTGGGGGAACCTTGGAAGCTCCTCATCGCCTCTCTGCTCTCTCAGGTCGGAGAGTGAGAGATTCCCGGAGGTTGATCATTAACTCCGTGATTGGTTGACTTCTTTTTATTGCAGTTTCTCTTTCCAACAAATTCTACGTTATTTTTAGAGGTGTTTGTAGCCCTTACTACACCCTAAAACTGGGGTAGAATGAGAAGGAAATTATATACTTTTCAACAGCATTCTGAAGAGAGAAGGAAAGTGAAGCAGAGATGATCATTGTGCCACCAGGAGTCCAGATGTCACGTCTCAGCATCAAGTTTTATTCTATGTTTTGACCTTCCTCCCACCCAAGGATTCTGGTCTTAAATATTCTCCACATTGATTTTACAAGAGAAATTCAATTCCCTCTAGTATATAAATTTCTTTGTGGTGTTTTAATGTTGTGGACTATAAATTGATTCATTGTGTTTATTTTAAAAAGTCATCTCTATTGATGGGAAAAATTACTATTACAATTGCGTGGTAAAGGAAAAGTTGCCCTGTCTCCCTGACTGTGGCTTTCTGAGGTCGGTCATCTTAAGACATTTTTCCCAAGCTACCTACCGGAGCCCTCTCATTCATCTCTGGGCCTCCGGCATTACAGTAATTACATTAGATGGCAGAGGAATTGTTACCAGATAATATCTCAGAAATAGGAAAATTACGAGCTAATTTCAGGCCATTTCAAATTAATGAGAACGTTCTTTGTGGAGCGCTACCAATGCAAACCTTTAGAAAATGGCAAGTGGTAGATATTTAAACCCTCTCTGGAGCTCAGTGCAAGCTCTGCCAGCACACCCAATTGCTATTATCTGGCCAGTTGCTGGGGTGGCTCTTTATCTTCCTTCTAGGTTTTGTTAATTAAATTTCCTCTGGGGCTTGGGTGTTGTCAGCAACCTCTCTTGGGGGGTGGGAGGCTGGGGGAGGGAATGAGGTTCTAGGGGATGTAACTTGGTCTACAGGACCGTCACCTGGACTGGGGGGGCCCCCAATCCAGTACCTGTCTTCTGCTGGTCTGGAGTGCACAGGAGTGGGATCCTTCATCCCAGCATGCACTTTGCATCTTTGATCTCGTTTTATTAACCTAGAATTTTCTCCCACATGGGCATGGCCAAAGGCTGTGCTTTAATGTGGTTGTCTCCAAGCAGTTGATTCCTTTGATCTCAAAATTTCCCACTTCTCCAAGTCTCATACCTTGGTGGGGGAGGTGGGTGCCAGGGAGGGGAGAAGCCTGATGCCTCCTGGGCACTGACCCAGCCTGTTGGGTATCTGATGCCTCTGTTTTTGGTGGTCCCTCTGCATAGGGTGCTGTCTCTCTACCACCGTCATCCCCACCCCGCCAGAGACAGTGGTAACATTTCTGTTTGGGCTTGGTACTTAGGGAGTAGGCTGTATTGGAAGGGCTTGCATGGCCTTTGTATAAGGTTGAGGAAATTCGGTTTTCCATACTGAAAGAACAGGAAGGGGTGGAAAAGTGAAGATTTTGGAGAAGGCTGAATGAAGCCTGTGTCCCAGGTGCCTGGTTTATATATATTAGCACTGGCCCTCTGCCCCTCACCACGTGCTCAAATATCTCCCCTTCTGGGAAGTTGTCCCTCATGTCCATAGCCCTTCTGAGTCATCTCTTCTTCCTGTTTTATGAAATCAGACTCTGTGTTCAAATACGGGCTCTTCTGCCTACTGACTCGCTGACCTTGAGCAGGTACTTAATCTCCCCACACCTCAGGTGGATTAACGATAGACCCTAACTCTTGCTTGCTTGAGCAGTCATCAGATTGAGAACTCATGAAGCACATGGGGCATTGCTCTGCGGGTGCTCCCTGGCAGGGCCTCTGCCAGCCCATTTGGCCCAGTGTGTGAATGAAAACAAAGCAGCTCTTTCCCATAGGTTTCCGCCCCTTCTCACCCCCTTGGCCTGATGCTATGGTTCAGTGTACAAGGTGGGCCCCACGCATTGTAGCTGAAGCTGCTGGTGCTTGTCATGTTGTGGGCCCAGCCTGTTGACCATTTGAAGTCCCCTCATCCCCATCTTCCTTGATGTCTTGAGAACCTTTCTGTTATTTGGCCACCACCAGCTTAAATCAGGCCCTGAATGGATCTTGTCTGGCTTCCTGCTCTAGTAATAACTACCTTACCCCAACTTCCTGCCTCTAGTCTTGTGTACCTTCCCCCAAATCAGTTTCTCTCCTGTCCAACTCTAAGATGCAAATCTCATTGTCATTTCTTCATCTGAAATCCTTCAGAATCTGCCCATGATCCCCTGGTGAGATCCAAACCTCTTGGTGTAGCTCACAAGGCCTACGAAACACCCAGCCGCCTCCTGCTGCACCTGCATCTCATCCCACCCCACACCTGGCCCAGCTGTACCTTCCCTGCATGGCCATCGGGCCATGTTGCAGACGTTTAAGTTGAACAACGAATGATGATAGCATTGATATTCTAAAGTATGAAGAGCTCAAATATAAATCGATTTTTAAAGTTGAAACCCAACAAAATTTACCAAGGATCACAGATAACTCATAAAGTACAAATGACCTGTGCAGTCAGACAGAAAAATGCTAAACTCTGTTAATGATCAAATTAAAATTCAAGCAGACATTTTATATACCAAATAACCAAAGATTTTTAAAGTTATATACGCTGTTGACCAGAGAGCTGTGATACGTTAATACTCACAGTGGTGAGGGATGGACCGGCTGTCGGGGAGACCCTTGAGACCTGAATGGAGCTCAAGGGAAATTTTTCAGGTGCTGAAAATGTTGTCTATCCTGGGTTGTGGTGATAGTTACACACTTGGTGACATTTTTCAAAAATGCATCAAAATATACACTTAAAATTGGTGCATTTATTGTGCGTAAAACTCTAACTGAATAAAAATGATTACAACAAGATGTTATTGACCAGCGTCAGGAGAACAAGATACTTTCCTACACTGGGAGGTGGGGGTTGGGTAATCACATATATTAATTCCACCCTTCTAGGAGCTAATTTGCACCCACCTTTTAAGAAGTGATACTCTTTGGCATGGTAATTCCAGGCTAGCATTGCAAAGAAAGAATCATGAATTCAAAGAATTTGTCACAACATTGCTAGCATCTAAAAACTGGAAAAGGAATCAAAATGTCCCTTAATGGGGGTGTGGTTGAATACATCTGTGTGGGAGGCAGCTCAGGAGGCTCCTTCGTCTGAATTGAGAACCAGTGTTGTTTCCTAGGGATGGAGTCCCCTTCTCCACAGCGTGTGAGGGGCTGCCTGAATTTCAGCACCACCTGCCCCTCACGTGGGCACCTTTGCAATTCCAAGGTGACCCAGAATTCTAGACCACAGCCCTGATCCATACAGTGGTCAACGAGGCAAATGTTAAAACTATTTTCAGGCTGGCAGTGTGAGGAAGTGTTTGCAATGGAACAGTATAAATGATAAAAGTAGGTAAAACTTTATATTTTGGGGGGAAAGAAAGAATGACATATAAAATTCCCTAAAAGGAAACCTATCAAGATGTAGCTGGTGGTTGATGTGCATGATAGAATCATTGATGACTTTTTCTGTGTCTGCTTTTCCTAAATTTTCCTGCTGTCAATACTTTTTCTAGTTATAAAAATACATATGCATTCTTTCCTAATTTAAGAAGTCTCTCTGTAGTGCTAACATCTGCAACAGTGGCCTCTTGGAACACAAGAGCAGAATCTGGGGACTCTGTGGTGGCGTCAGGGGCAGAGCTGGCTGGAAGTGGAGGGGGAGGGCCCCCTTGAAAGGAGTTGTCTCTCACCTTTGTCTTCCCCTTCTGTTCTGCAGGTTTGAGACCTTTGAGGTAAACAGCTTTGAGCAGTTTTGCATTAACTACGCAAATGAGAAGCTCCAGCAGCAGTTCAACTGGGTAGGCGGGGCATCTGGACCAGGGATACTGGACTGGGGAATCTCCCTCTCTTTTCCTGGGAGTGACTGCCTAGGTTACTTGTTTTCCATCTGAGGCCTGTGGGCTCCACTCTGCCCTGACCTGTGCTTGGTTTCCTGGTGGTGCCCTGAGCTTTAGGAAGACGCTCTCCACTGTCAGGTGGCGGTCTGAGTCGGTCAGCTGTGCTGAGTTTGTAAATGATCCTCCCGTGGCCTTGACTCCCACTCCTTTGAGCCTGGGTTTCTAGGGTGGTTAAGCACCTGCAAGCCAGATACGGGGCTTCTTGTGATTGGTTGGGGTACAACAACACAGGTGACTGTTAAAATCACCAAGGGAAAGGTTCATAGGAATGAGAAATCACCTAATTGCGCTTTTCTTTTCTGCAATCATGACTGTGAAAAGCACCCAAACCTTTCTAGCAGTTGCCTGCTGTCCTTCAGGACCCAGAACTCACCGAGCACTTGGGGGAGATGAATAATAAGGTGTGCCTGCTATTCACCCACCGTGACCTTTTCACCTCTTGCCCTAGCACGTGTTCAAACTAGAGCAAGAAGAGTACATGAAGGAGCAGATCCCTTGGACTTTGATTGACTTTCATGATAACCAGCCTTGTATCGACCTCATAGAAGCCAAGCTGGGGATCTTGGACCTGTTGGATGAAGAATGTAAGGTAAAACTGATGCTGTCAGTGAATTAGTTCAGTTCTAGGCTTGGGTGTGGGGCTGAAGGGGCAACTGTGCAGTGCTAGGGAACATGTAAGACGTCACAGCTGGAATTGCATCTGTGATTAGCTGGACTTTAGTTGGTGGGAGGAAGCATTGGGATCCATTCTGCATACTAGAAGGTGGCACGTTGAGTGTGACTGGCAGGTGTTGCTAGGTTGGTAGATATGCACGTCTTTCAGCAGAGCCTGGGTGGTATGGATTTGGTGCCCCAGATATCCTAGGTGGCAAGAGAAGGAGCCTAACATCTAGACAGGTGTCCCCAGAGAGTGAGGACCGAAGAGCCCGGAATCATCCTTGCCACATCAGATGGCTTATGAGTGAGTGATAGGGTGGCTTGATGGCAGGTGAGATCAATAGGTTTCCCTGTCTGGCTTTTTGTGGACTCTACCCGGTAGGGCAGGGAGAGTGCTGAATCGGCAGCCTGCAGAGTGCCTGGCAGCCCTGGGAAGGTGGGGTAAGGGGGTCCTGAGTTTGCTCAATCACCTAATTTCTATTAAATGCTATTAAAGCATTTGATTCAGCTGCATATTCCAGAGCTGCTGATAGCAGCGATCCAGATGTTGTCAGAACACAAGGTTTTCTTTCTCCTATGGCTTTTTAAAATCTACGTTATGGAAATATTTTTGGAAAATACTTTCTACCTGACCTTACCTTCATGGCTGCCTTTAAAACTCTGTTTTCAGACAGGAAAGAAAAATAGCCAAGAATGCATACCCCAGAGACGGCCTGTCCTGGTTGTAGCCCCAGCTCTGCTACTCCAATTGTATGACCTTGAACAAATTACTTAACCTCGCTGTCTCAATTTCTGCATCTCTAAAATGTGTACAAACATAGTGTCCAGCTCATAGTATCATATGAGGATGAAATGGGTTGATATGTCTAAAATGTGAAGAAAACTGCCTGGCAAATAATTAGTGCTGTGAGCATTAGCCATTAGTATTACCTGGAAGTCTTAATTGCTGTAAATTCCTGCTGGCCCTTATCTTTCATTGGAGGTAGGGTGGGCAGTGAAAGGAGAAGACCGATCCTTATCAAGAAATATGTATACATCTGACATCAATTGTTGTTCTCCTCTGCTCATTAATTCATGCCAGTCTGAATTAGTGAATATGTAGGATTATGGATGGAGTCTCCTCACAGAAGTCCAATTTCATTTTCAAGACAAGGTGATTTTGTTCCTCGCAGATCTGTTTGCTTAGGTGGACTTCTCACTGTGGTTCTGTCTGCCCCAATTGTGCCAGTCCCTTGAGGTTCCTCTTGCTCCTGTCCTCTGGCCCGCCCGGTCCTGACAGCCCCGCCAGGCCGACCTCTGCTTCCTTCACACTTGGTGGTTCTAAACCCAGAATGCTTGGAGACAAATAAAACACAGTATATATAGAAAATGCTGAATTAAAAATATCTTACTGTCTGCCCAACACAATTAATAATCTCCTTCAAGAAAGGCTTTTTCTTGAATTTCCGATGGCACTTAGCACTGGCTATTCAATATTATTAATAGTTACACCAAATTTAAAGCTTGAGAAAAATCAGTTTGCTTACAAAGGATTTAAGAAGTTTGTTCCTAAGTAGGTAAGCGTTTTCTTCATGACAAAGATTTTATTAATGTACTATGTAAAGCCGTTTTTAAATGGCTAGTGCAAGGGTCACCTTCAGCCCTGCCTGATCTAAATGTACACTCCGAACTAATGAAGGTGGGTCAATTATGACCTGGAACTGAAGACTGATGCTGGTCAGTGCGTGTGCACAGTGGTGGTCAATGGTGGCAGAAGAGAGCATCTTCCCATTGGGAGAGTTGCTGTCCTTCTGGACAATCTGAATGGTGGTTATGATGACTCTTATATTTTCAATGAAGCAAGATGCTTTTTTACTTCCGAAGCCATCCATAAAGATATTGAAAGGGGCTGCCCTTCAGAATTCTTAATGCAGTGAAACCTTTCAACCTGCATTTAAATTTGAGGGGAGGCAGAGATTAGTAGTGTATAGATCCATCACTAGGTACTTCGTACCCGATACGTGACCAGAACCCACTGAGTTCTCTGAGGGGCAGGAAAACAACAGTACGGCATGGCCAGTCCTTGAACCCAGCAAACTGGTAAGAGATGCCTGATGACTGATGGTGAGCAACATGCTAGTGCATGTGCAGGAGCTCAGTTGTGGGGAATTCCAAGGCAGAGAGAAGCGAGGTGAAGAGTGGGCAGGAAAAGGATGAACTTGAGCCAAGGCGGGACAGTGGTATTTAGATGAGCTTAGAGAGGGTGGGCTTGCTGGTGGGCACAGCTTGGCACTGGAGGTGGATGTGACATATTCGTGATGCTGAAGTCACAGGCTCAACTGCAGAGACGAAGCACCTTCAGATTGTTCCACGAGCTGTGACTCTGCTCCTGTGACCTCGGCTTCCACCTTCACCCTCTCTGGCACTTCCAGTGCCTGTCAACCAGCAGGCTCTGTGAGGCTCAGCATGCTCCCACGGAAACCAGCCCACATGTGGCAGGGTCCCGAACGTCCATGGTTGAACCGTTCTTTCCAGAGTCCCACTGTGGTCCTGGTTTGAGAGCTGGAGCCAGCTTACTGGCAGATTCCATCCCTCTGCCACAACTCTTTCCTTTTCACAAAGCACTCTGCCCTGTTTTGTGTTTCGCAGGTCCCCAAAGGAACTGACCAGAACTGGGCTCAGAAGCTCTACGACCGGCACTCCAGCAGCCAGCACTTCCAGAAGCCCCGCATGTCCAACACGGCCTTCATTGTTGTGCACTTTGCGGATAAGGTGGGGCATTCCCTTAGCCCCACTGTAGGTAGACTCAGGGATTTCTGGGCCAGGAGGGAGCTGTCCTTTTTGAGTTCAAGTGGCCTGAAGCCTCAGAAAGCTCCCTTCATCCTTTCTTACTCAACCTGCTCCATTTCTGGGGGATGCTGAATTGCTACCACATGACATAACCTAACAGGGGATGTCGAAGTCTCCCAATCGCATGCTTAAGTATTTATTAAAGGTCCCTCTTTGGGGAACTCAGCAACAAGTGAGGCAGCTGCAAGTCTGCCCTCGTGGAGCTCGGGAGAGGAAAGGAAGGAGTGGAAAAGAGGCACCGAGTGGTCTGGCTTCTTCCAGGGAACAGGTGTCACTCTGCTTCAGGTGGCTGCTTTCCCAGTAACTGGTGTAGAATTTTTCTAAATGGATTTGCTCGGTACGCACCAGCCCTGTGTTTTTCAAATTTTACTGTGTGCGTAAATCACCACGGGCTTGTTAAACTGCAAATTCTGATTCAGTGGGGCTGGGATATGGCTGAGAAGCGGCATTTGTAGAGCCCTAAAGAAGCCTTCTGTTATGGGAACTCCCTTTTAAGACAATATTTTCTTCTACAAAATGAATACTTGGTTCCCTCTATGTAAATCCTGAACGTTTATTGGATTTGCATTTTAATTGGAACATCTGTGGGTTTCCTATCTACTCCAGCGCTGTTCAGAACACCCTCTGTGGATGAGATGAAACTACTCAAGTACTCAAACTGCCGAAGAAACCGGGTCGGGCTCAGGCACTAACTGTTTCTCTCTCCTGTTGCGGCCGCCCCAGGTGGAGTACCTTTCAGATGGTTTTCTGGAGAAAAACAGGGACACAGTGTATGAAGAACAGATCAACATCCTGAAGGCCAGCAAGGTAAAGAGCGTCCAAATGGGGCGGAGAGCAGGAATGTCCCCAGCAGAGCCGGGCCCGGGACAGGCCAGTTATTGGCCCCGCTCTGGGTGGGAGGGCAGAGATGTCGGGCGGGGAGAGTGAGGGGTTTGTTGGTTATTTCGGTCCGAAAACATTCGAGTACGGCCTGAGGAGGGAAGGAAGCAGGGAGTGGGGATGCGGGGGAAATGCATGCGAGGGGAAGGGCATGGAGGGGTGCATGAGAGGTGACAGCCAGGAGGAGACACCACAGCGAGCAATGACGGAAACACAGCTGCCATCCGTTAAGTCACCTTTCTGCTTTCTGCCTTTGATATAAAGTTATTTAAATCCCTTCAAATGTCAGGATGTGTGCATTTAACTTCTGTTTAGCAATCTATAGAACCTCTCTAGAAATGAAAACTTAATAGAATGGAAGGTGGGATTTAAGGGACACCTGAAATCTAGTACTTTGGACTCTTATTATAATAATCTCCAGAATTATTTCCTTTTCATGAACATTGCAAAAAGTTAACAAATATTATGTCCATTCTACAAGTGGAGGAAACAAGGCATCAATTCATCCAAACACATCCTTTTTAAGCACCTGCCTTGTGAGGCACTACCCTAAACACACCTGTTTCCATACAAAGGCAAGCGAGAGAGATTCTTCCCCCTACTTGCTTACCTTCTCGTGGGCTGTGAGCAGGTAAAGACACAGGTAACTGTGAGAGGAGAGGAGGAGGCGGGGGGGAGGGTTGGGTGGCGGGTGGGGAGCCCGTGTGCCAGTGTTCCAAAAGGCCAACACTGATGCAGAGGCTGTTGCTGGCTTTAGCCCTTCATAGGAAACCCAGAAAAAGACTTTCCAGGACTTAGGAGGCTTTCTCCCAGACCATATGATACTGAACTCACTGCAGGGGCCTGATAACACTGTAGAAATGGCAGATTAATTTCCCTTTGTGTGATAAGCTTTAGATGAATGCAATAGGGTGAGATGATAGAATGGAGGAAATACACCCAGCAAAACAGACCCAAGGACGCAAAACCAGGTAAGCCCTGCTACATCATGTGGCCCCAAGGCCAGGGTGTTTAGGGAGGATTTTAGTCAGTAGCAGCATGAAGATTGCCCAGGGCAGACCTCCCCTGCCCATCCTCATTTCTGGATCTCTGGAACATCAGGGAATTAGTCACCCAGAAACAAATTCACTGTGGGTGAGTGTGGATATCGTTGGAGTTCAACTCAAGGTTAACCTCTCAGTTTCCCAGGTGTCCAGAGCTCCAGTCCACGGTGCTGAACGTCACTTTTTCCATTTTTCACGAGGGTTGTGGGATAGAAGAAGAGCCACAAGGCACAGGGAAAGAGGTAGAAGTAAGAGGGTGGAGCATTAGGAGCCTTCCTCATCACGATTTCTTAGAATGCTTAGAGGCCTGTAACGACCTGTGAGTCTGACAGTGGCCCCGAGGTCCAGGAAACTGTCTTGGTGGAAGTTTCCCCTTTCAGATAGGAGCACAAATGAGGGGTGAGGGGAAGGGAGTCTGGCTACTACGTACAGAGTTTGCTTCTGCCGTGATACTTACTTTTTAGTGTCTTAATTTGTATGACTCTCAGATTTCAGAATATAAAAAGGATCATTGAACATGAAACATTCTCTACACTCTCTCCAGCTGATTGTTTTATTAGTAGCTGAGCTTTTTTTTTTTAATTTTTATTTAACAAATTTATCAAGTATTTAGTATATAGTGGTAACCAAGATGTATAGTCAACCTCATGGAACTTAGTGAAAAATACACTTTAATTACAAAATGTAGTAATGTTAAGGTCAAGAGGGGCTACAAAAAAAGTGATAGCAATACTTTAGGGGCCCCCAGGACCATCCCCCAGGTTCCATCATTTGCTAGAAAGACTCACGGAACTCAGCACAGAGTTGTACTCTTGGCTGTGATTTATTCACAGTAAAAAGATACAGAACAAAATCAGCAAAGGGAAAGATGTATGCAGTAAAGTCCAGGGTAGACCAAGCGCAAGCTTTCAGGGGTCCTCTCCCAGTGGGGTCTTATGGGACACACATAAATACTCCCGGAAGTGAGTTGTGGCAGTACCTGTGAGATGCCTACCAAGAATGTCGCCTGAGCCTTGGTGACCAGGGTTTTTATTTGGTCTCAATTATGTAGGTACATTTTGCCTAACACAAACCAAGATTCCAGACTCCCAGAAGGCAAGTAAGTATCCAATGTAAACCATATTGTTCGCATGAACAACTTAGACACAGTGAACTATTCTTATTGGGGAATGGTGAAATCTCTCCTGAAGTCTAAGTTCCCAGACATCAGCCAGCAGTCAACTTTGTAGGCAGGCGTTTCTAAGAATAGCAGTCTTGGGCCTGCTATGTTGGCTCTTTGCTGTATAGGAGTTATCATTTCAGATTAGGGGTGCTGAGTTTTTATTAGAAATTAAATATAAGCTCATAAGAAATTAAAATAATGAAGAAATACATAAAATAAGTCCTCTCTCACTCCTTGACCCATCTTTTGATGAATTCCTATTCATGTTCAAGCATATTGGTATATCATTTTAAGATTGAAATAACCACATTTTATATATATATATATATAGTCCTCTCTAATTTTTCACTTACCATTGTTTTTTTGGCTATCTTTCCACATGAGTACACGTCTGCTTTTCTTTTTTCAAAACAACTGCTGGGAGTTTGCTATTTCAAATAATACAGCAATGAATGTCCTTTATATCTTTGTATACTTGTACAATTATGTCTGTTGGGTAAACTTTTAGAAGTGGAATTGATGATTCCAAGAGTGTGCACATCAAAAGTTCATAGATACTACAACATTGGGGGACAACATAGGTCTGTGATCTATTCTTGAAATGTAACCAACTTCTTCCTCCTCTTCCCTACCCACCCACCACAATTCTAGCTTTCCCCCTCACTAGCTAACATTTCTAAAGAAACAGTGACCTTGTTGCCCACCTTGAGATGCCGTGATGGTGGCCAGCAGGGCTCAGACCAACCACAGAAGTCTTCTGGGCTGCCAGACCCCAGCTGGGGGAATGCTGGGAATGCTCCACCCGGGACTCCTTCCAGCCCATTTCAGACGACCCAGAAAATAGAAAGCGAAGATTGACACCAGAGCAGTATAAACCTGCAAGTGGGCTGTACCCAGACTGCAGCTGCAGATCAGTGTGATTCTAAGTGTGCTCTAAATCATCTGGGCAGATGGGCATGTCTGGCAGCCTCCAGCATTTAGCATTTCTAAAGCTCATTGTTTACGGAGTCTCTACAACTTTCCTTAAAATCTTTTAGTTTTCACAGCAGCCCTAAGAGGCTTATGTTTCTGACTCCATGTTAAAAATGGAAAAATAAAGACCTGGAAAAATACAAGGTCCTATGTCACGGCATTAAAATTTTAATGCACAATTTTTTATTGGTTTTCGTCTCACTTAGCGCAGCTAAATCTCCAATACTGTGTGTAAATTCATAATTTTATTTAATTTTATTTTATGGGAGACTATTATCTGTTTTCCTTTGTGAGGCATTTTTGATAAGAATTTAACAAGTTGTCATGAATAATTAAGCAATGTGGGATAGAAGACTCCCATGTATCCTACCAGCCAAAGGGATGTTTGAGGAACTCCCACCAAGAGCAGTGAAATAACACTGTGATAATGAGAATGTAATTAGTAAAGCCAGTTACCCTGCCTAAGAGGTTATAATGTAGCTAATTGCTTTCTCAGCTATCAGAGAGCTATAAATAGAGACTTAAGTAAAGAAATACTTCTTTTAAAACATGATTTCAAGCTATGAATAGACTCACTGCTTTAAATACTAAAGGATAGAGGTTTTTTCCTCCCAGTATTTATTATAAAAAGGAATATTTTATTGACAAGGAAAAAAAAAAAAACCTTAAAAAGAGAATATTTTTTCCTCTAAAGATTTCCTATTCCAGGCCACCACTGAGTGTAGGTCAAAAGGCCACACAGTGGGTCACGTGTCTGTGCCAGGCATGACATAAACAAGCCATCTCCTGGGCAGTGAAGGTGTTCTGGGTGGTGGTCCTGATGCCGTCTCTCCACTGCGTCCCTGCAGAAGGGATCTCGAGACCGCTGTGGTTCAGAGACCGTCTTGGCCCAAAGCCGTCTACCTTGAGCCATGACAATCCCTGGTCTAGAAGTCACCATGAAGCAACTCAGATAAGGCCTAAATGTTCTCGTCCCCTTCTTTCTGCTTCTTATGACTTCAGTTCATCAAGGAATGACAAGTACATGTGTCTGTTGCCTTCTACACTAATATGTTTCTTAAACATACACGTACATCCCATTCTGAGCAAACAGCTTGCTTTTTTAAAACTTATTTTTTATGTTTTTAAATTTTTTATGTAGGAGCTTTATTGAGATAATCAACTTACTATAAAATGCTTGTTCTTAAATGTACTGGAGAGCTTCCTGCTTAAAATGTGCTGTTAGTTGAAAGACTCTTACTCATGTTTAGAATAAACAGATCACTATGTAAGAGAGAATTTGTTAGTCAATAACACAATAATATTCCTTTTCCAATGTAGGAAAGTCCATGTTTGTCGTCTTTCAAAGGTACAGGTGATATTAATGATCAAATTAGAGTAATTGGGATATCCATCGTCTCAAACATTTCTTTTCTTTGTATTGGGAACATTCTGAATTCACTTTAGTTATTTTGAGTTTTAAACAAAATATTTCTTATCTAAAAGTTGGAGATTTTTTTCTCCTGGAGGGTACCATTAACCATGTAAAAGGAACTGATTGAAAAGAAAATATTTTTGATTGTATTTATAGCCATAGTTTTTAAAGATAAGATCTCAGGCAAGAGATCTCTAACTGTTCTTACACTGTGTCTTATAGTTTCCCGTGTTCGTTTTAAAGGAAAGATCTCTTACATTCTTATAAACACGAGTGAATAGGTGTGACTTCCAAGGTAACAGCTATGTATACAGCTATAATTGACTCTTTTCTTGAACTGTCAAACGGTCTTTAACAGTGTTTTCATACTTAATCCCCTTTTGATTTGCCTCAGGCTTTTAAAATCTATAAATAGACTTGAATGGCAGAGCTATGAAAGCCGGTACCTATGGACACGTTTTAAATAAGTGAAAAACGGAATTAGGGAAGTGATTGGTTTATCGGCGAGTGTTGCCTTGTGTGTTTTCCAGTTGGAAGGGAACAGGTTTTTAGAACGGCCTGGGCGGGTGCCATTTCCTCGGGCTGCCCTAAGAAGGTGAGTTGTAGTATTACTGGTCAGTCAGCTTATAAACAGATTTCTTTTTTTTTTTTTTTTTTTTTTGAGAAAGAGTCTCACTCTCTTGCCTGGGGTGAGTGCCGTGGCGTCAGCCTAGCTCACAGCAACCTCAAACTCCTGGTCTCAAGCAATCCTACTGTCTCAGCCTCCCGAGTAGCTGGGACTACAG
>CAUYSK010040409.1:0-26684 GCA_963575035.1 Avahi laniger | reverse complement strand
CTCTTGTATTATCCTGGATAGAGCTGGAACCCATTCTACTAAGTGAAGTATTATAAGAATGGAAAAGCAAGCACCACATGTACTCACCATCAAATTGGTATTAGCTCACTTAACTGACAAACACTTAAGTGCACATGTAGTAGTAACATTCATTGAGTGTCAGGCAGATGGGAGGGAGGAGGAGGGGATGGATATATACACACCTAATAGGTGCAGTGCACACTGACTGGGGGGTGGACATGCTTGAAGCTTTGACTCGAGTGGGTCAAAGGCAATATATGTAACCTAAACATTTGTATCCCCATAGTATGCTGAAATAAAAAAAATCAAGTTAGGAATTTATTGTATCTACAAACTTCTTTTTATTTCCCATAGAGATCTGGGGCATTTTCAAAATTAATGAGAGATTTACAAATGACCTTTTAAATTTATCTTCTGCTATGCACTACAAATATACCACTGGAATTGAAATGCAAGTAAGCACTTTCTACTTATTATATAAGGAATTATTTGCTAGACTCAAGTTCAGATGTTTTCAATTCAACATGTATATTTAATACATATTCTTAATTATTCATCTTCAATGAATTATTACAGAGCAGTATTTGCCCTGCTCAAATTGAAATTTCCTGAGTATCTTCTTTCTAGGAAAGTTTGGCAGTTAACTTCTTTCTGTGTCCCTTGTGTTCAGTTTTGCTCACTTATTAGAATAATATTAAATTAAGCTTCTTGATTTTTTTTGGTTTTTTATTTTTCAAAATATTTTTCATGATCTAAGCTCAGTGTTTGGGGTTTGTTCCATAAAGAAGACTCTTTTATTAGAGGCTGAAGAGAGTTACTGATCAAAACTCTGGATTTCATGTTGAAGTCACAATAAAAACCAGATCAGTGTGCCTCTGCCCGGGATGGTAGCTCAGGTATAGTTTTAACAGAAGATCGGAGCAAATACTTTATAGACAGATTCAGTTTAAGTACCTGTGAAAATTAATGACATGTTTTTGATAAGGAAAAAATAGATTTGGGGTGAATTTATTACATTACGTGGCACCAAATTCATCTCCTATTCTAAGCAGTTATTTATTCACTGTTCGTTCGTAACCTCAAAAATAAGTTTTTTATGTGCGTGCGCATGTGCGTGCGCATGTGCGTGCATGTATACATTCTTAACTGTTGGTTTAACTGCATTTGTATGACATGCAATTACTTCCCACTGTGTCTCTTTTCTTTTCTCATTTGCTACTGATGATGTATTTATTGTCTGCAGCCATTTTTTGCTCAAATGTCTTTCTGAAGTGTGGGGATAAAGATTAACATACTGCCTTTTGTTGTCTTTCGAAGCTTAAAACAGCATACAAAGGAATTCAAGGTTTTGAGTCAGTTCAGGTCATCCAATTTCGGTAAGTAACACAATGGCTTTAGAAAGGCATCTCCAGAATTGCACTGTTCCCTGTTCCCAGGTGACCTTGGCAGAAAACAGGGCAGAACTGGTCTTGATAGCAGGATTCTTACCAACTGGACAAGAATTTGTGATGCTTCAAAAAGTCTGAAGAGAAAAGCCTAGATTCTCATTTAAGTGAGTTTAGGACTTTAAATATTAGAGAACGTTCTCAAAGCTGTGGATCAAAGCAGAATGGCGAAACCATAGTAGTAGGGTAGAAACTTGGAAGGAAGCAGATCATGATGTACGTGGGTAAGGGCTGGGGACGAGGGTTGAGGGTTGCAGAAGGGTGGATGTTCTCTTTCCACAACTGCAGGGGACATGATGTTTCATAGTTGGGAGCCAGAATTTTGTAAAATATTCTATTTTTGTGTAGATATCATGTATACACCATAGTTCAAGACCCAGTAGTCTACAGCAAATAAGGGGGTATTTAGTAAATTATCCTTTTGTTTATGCTTTGATTCCAAAACTCATTTGCTCAGTTAGCCATGTACACATTAATTACCAACTGTTAATAGTCTGCTTAATAGAGGAAGTGGCTTAGAGGTCAGAGAATTTGACTTCTCACATATTTTTTCACAGTTAACTTAAAAACAGCCATAGGAAATTTTTAACAGCATTTGCTATAAATATGTGTCCTGGGCATTGTCCTTCAAGTCATCCCATGTCTTTCTATGAAGTCCCACATTAATAATTTTTTTTAAAATTCAATGCTAGGGAAAACACTGATTTTTTTTTTTTTTTTTTTTTGAGACAGAGCCTCACTCTGTTGCCCTAGCTAGAGTGAGTGCCTTGGCGTTAGCCTAGCTCACAGCAACCTCAAACTCCTGGGCTCAAGCGATCCTCCTGTCTCAGCCTCCCAAGTAGCTGGGACTACAGACATGCACCACCATGCCTGGCTAATTTTTTCTATATATTTTTAGTTGTCCAGATAATTTCTTTCTATTTTTTAGTAGAGACAGGGTCTTGCTTTTGCTCAGGCTGGTCTCGAACTCTTGAGCTCAAACAATCCACCCGCCTCGGCCTCCCAGAGTGCTAGGATTACAGGTGTGAGCCACCGCGCCCGGCCAACACTGATTTTTTTTATATTGAAATTTATGTAATTAATTATGTTTCCCTTTTAACGTTGCTGTTGGTGAACTCATAGACAAACTGAAATTCAATCATAGTAATTTTTGTATTCAATATTTATATTTTTCTTTTATTGGTTCTGATTTTTTATTTATACTTATAACTTATATTCCATCATGTATATCTTCTAAGCTGTCTTCAATAATTTGTAGACAAAATCACAGTAAAAATTGGCATAAGCCTATGAAATACAACTTTTAAAGTTTTACTTTTTACATGTAGGATTTAAAACAAATCATAATCTCTCACTGTCTCAATTTATTTATCTGTCAAATAGGACAGTTAATATTTGTGGAAACTGATTTAACTTCATTAAATCAAGCAAAATAGTAGGCAGGAAAATACTTCGTAAACAATAGAAAGGCCATTTCAATGCAAAGGCATTGTGGCCATCATTACACAAAAGGGTGTTTGGATTTCTTTATACATTTTGAGCAAAATTTCAAAGTAGTGGTTAAGAATTTGAGCTTTGGAGCATCAGAGGTTCCAATCCATCATTTAATAATTAATAATTATCTCATCCAACTTCACTTTGGGCCTCAGTTCCCTATCTATAAAATGGGGATAATGCTTGTCTCATGGGTTATTGCAGGATTAATTTAATTAATACATGTTATCTCATTTGCTTTCATGGCTTTAAACACATCTGTACATGGATGGTTTCTAAATGCATTAGTGAGCTTAGCCTCTTCCCTGAACTCCAGACCTAAATATCCAACTACCCACTTGACATCCCCGCTTGGTTTTCCAGTTGGCTTGTCAAATGCAGCATGTTCAAACCAGGGTCCTCCAACTCTCCCCCTCTTAACCTATAACCTACTTTTCCCACTGTCTTCCCCATTTCAGTTATAGTGATGCTATTCTCCCAGTTGAGAGTTGCGTAGACCAAAACCTTGCAACCATCCTTTGTTTTAATTTCTTTTATTGAGGTGCAATTTACATAGAGTGTTGTGCTCAAACCTTAGGTGTGCAGTTCATTCAGCTTCGACAAAGGCTTCTACCAGCACCTTCCCATCACGACAGAACATCTCCATCACCTCAAAAGTTCTCTGTGGCTTCTTTCATTCAGCCTAACGCCTTTGAGACCCAGCCTTGTTTTTCTGAGCTTAGGTGGTTCCTTCTTTCTTACTCTCCAGTACTATTCCTCTGTATGATATATTACAATCTGTTTTTCCTTTCTTTGGAGTCATTTTTGACTGATTTCTTTCTCTCACACCCACAGTCTGCTCCATTAGCAAATTCTATTGCTCTGTCTTCAAATACGAACTGAACCTGACCCCTTCTCTCCACAGGTACAGCTACCTAACCAGTTCAAACACCACCAGCTCCTTTCTAATTGGTCTTCCTGCTTCTCCGCTTGCCACCCTTCAGTCTTTTTTTTTTTTTTTTTGCCCATCAGCCAGAGTGATGATCTTAAAAACAACTCTGATCACGCCACTACCTTTAAATAGAGAATAAAACTTTTTAATAAAGAGTAAAATTCCAACTCTAGGGTCCTGTGTGTTCTGGCTCCTGGCTACCTCTCCAATATCATCTCCTCCCCATTTCTCCTTTACTGATTGGATTTTCGTCATGCCAGTCTTTTTTTCTTTTTTTTTAATTTTAAAGAGATTTATTCTGAGCCAAATTTGAGGACCATGACCCAGAGCCACGCCCAAGAAGCCTTAAGCAAGTGGACTCGCTGTGGCTGGGTTACAGTTTGGTTTTATACATTTCAGGGAGACAGGGGTTACAGGTAAAATCATAAATCAATACATGGAAGGCAAACATTGGTTTGCCCCTAAAAGGTCGTTATGCCGTTCTTTAAGTTTGTCAAACTCGCAGGCATTCCCCTTCCTCGGGACCGTCACGTGTGCTGGCTTGCTATACCATTGTTCTTTGAGTCACTGGTCTTTTCTTCTCATGCTTCAGGCCTGAGATTCAAAGTGGTGGTTACTCATTTCTTGCATGCCTTGCCTTCTCCATGAGAGTGCAAGCTCTGTGAAGGCAAAGGCCAAATCTGTCTGGTTTATTCCTGTGGACCCAATGTTATGCACACTCAGAGTAGGCCCTGAGTGACTGAATGTGTAAACATAGTGAATCTCGTTTCTCTTTCCACAGTCATTACAGGGATGGAAGCATCATTGCCGGGTATGAAGTTGTCGGTTCCAGCAGCGCATCCGAGTTGCTGTCAGCCATTGAACAGGTGGCTGAGGAGGCCAAAGCAGATCTTCGCGAGCTGTTTCCAATAGAAGACAGCTCTTTCAGAGTATTCAGAAAAGGTAATGCTGAATTCACATCCTCTGCTTAGGTTAAGGGAGTCATTTATTAATAGTAGCTCATTTGTGTCCTCAGGAAGTAGACTGGAGACATTTCAATAAAGAATCGTTCTCTAACCGACTTTCAGTACAAACAGGCAGCTGTTTTCCCCCCGCCATGATGAAACTCAACTTCAGCTGACTATTTCAAATTCTTGCCATTTGGCGATCTGATCTCCTACCTCTTAGTGTAAACATCGTGGAAGGCTGATTTCACTGTAGGCTGTGGTGGTAAATGATTGCACAATAGTTTGCTGGTATACATGTTGAAAGAGCCCCGGGGCTGACAGTATTCCTAAGTCATAATCCAAGGAACCAAGGAAAGAATGCATATATCCATGTTTTTAATTCACATACACACACATACATGCCACTCTTCTCTTCAGGTTTTTTTTTTTTTCATTTTACTTCCCCATATTCATAATCTTGAGCCTCTTCTACAAAAATTTATGCCACATGTTTCAACAACATTTAGTCAACAAATGTTTACCAGGTGTCCAAAGTGTCTAGACACTTAGAATGCAGCAATGGGAAAAACAAACAAAAATCATAGCTCTGTGGCTCTTCCACTCAATGTTTCCATCTCTCAATTCCAAACATGCTAAGAATATATAATTACAGGCTAGCTGCAAGTGTAACTTGTGATTGTTGCAATGTGAGAAGTTTTTAAAAGGGGTACAAGGTAGGAAATGTCACCCCCAAATAGCAACTGCCCATCTTTTAACCAAATTATTACTGCTTTGTTCCATAGTATCTTGAAAAATTTCTGGTTTTCTAGCATTTCCTTGAAGAGGGAGACTATTTCCTGGGAGTGATCACATCTTACCTTATTTTCATCCAATACTTGCCCATTAAAAGTGATATTGTTGGCACAGATCCAACATCTGGAGGGAGGAGCCAGACTCAGGGAGGGTGTGGTGTCAGGAAGTAGTCAATGGTGGTGTTGAGATGAAGCTGGCCACCAAGACAAACCTCTCCAACTTCTGAGAGGTTTTGGACAAACCTCTCCAAAACTCGCCTGGGTATTGTCTCTAGAAATACAACCTCTAAAGCATTTAGACACTACTACATGGTTTATATAGAGTGCCAGGATATTCCAGAATCCTTTTTCCTCTCTGTTTTCATTCTTTCCAAGCCCTGTGTTACAGCAATATCTTTGGATTTGGGTCTAAGGATGATGAGTATACCCTGCCCTGTAGCAGTGGCTACACCGGAAACATCACAGCCAGGTGCCAGCCCTCTGGGTGGCAGGTCATCAGGGAGACTTGTGTGCTCCTTCAGCTGCAAGAACTAGAGGAGGTAAGGCATTTCCACTTTGCAGGCTTGTCCTGGTTTTGCATTTCCCAGTGGGCATCTCACAGTGAGCATGGCTAAGTGGAGGGTAGATATATCTGTTTGTATCATTGGCCAGTATGCAGAGGGCAAGGGTGAACCCGGGAGCATGACATGAGTGGCAACATCTAGGTAGCAGCTCAAAAGGTCAGAGTGCATGGTTTTTGTTGGGGAGAGGTGTGCAGAGGAGCAAACCAATGCTGAGGAGGTCTGTGATGGATGGTAGGGCAACAGCTAAGTTAGCCTAGGAAGTCCAGAAGGCCAGGGAATCAAAGAGCAAAGTGAAGGTGTGAGTCAGAAGCCAGTAGGCATGGTACAAGTAAGGATGTTCGTGTATCAGAAATCAGGGCAAGGAGTGCGTCAGGCAGGGGGTGAATCATATAGAATGACAGGACTACAATGACAGAACTTAAGGTCATCTCATTTACCCACCTCCTTTTACAGATCAGGAAACAAAAGACCCAGGGGCCAACGGTTCCTCTGGTAGCAATAGTGTTGAACTAGAAGCATGATCACTTCATTTCCAGTCCAGTGCTGTGATCGCTACATCATGTTCTCTTGGGAAGGTACAAGTACTAAGACAAGGTAGATAGAAAGAAAGAAGTGAGTGATCAGGAATCAGAAGAACTCAAATCATAGAAAAGAAGGACCCCAAGACCAGTTCACAAACACTGTTTGGCAAGTAGATTCCACAGTGAGCAGAACTTCTGTAGCAGCCAGAGACCCTGCTACTGCAGCAGAGAACCCCAGAAACAGTATTTATTAAGGCACTGTGTACTGCTCCCCTTCTGCAAACTGGGGAGGAGGATCGGGCCAGACGGCCTGTATGTCTGTTCTTGCTCGGACACGAGCAATAGTTGGGACTAGTGCACCCCACGGTGTGAGGGTGGTAGACCCCAGTGCCCTAAACAGAGAATGGCACTATCAGCTGAGAAGAACAAGGGGAACAGGTAGGATCTGGGCTCCTGGGTTGGCTTATGTTGACTGCAAGGGAACACCCTTCTTTTGCTGTTTTCCAAGTTAACCTGGTATCGTGGAAGCAGATGGGAGCCTCAGGAAGAAGTGAAACTCCGAATCTAGTGAGAAAATGGGGGCTGGCACAAGCCCAGTAATCATATCTCTGCATGTGTCCCTCTGTCTTCCCGTCTTAGAGGGGATTCTCAGTGCAGCATAGTGGATTGGTGCCAAGAGACCTCAGCCTACCATTTCCTAGCTCAGTCCCCTTTTGAAGGTCACCGATCTCACTGAACATCAGTTTCTGTATAATTAGAATAATGAATTATATGAAAAAGGTTTTAATGAATCTTTTCATGTTTCAGTTTCCTTAGTTATAAAATGAAAATAATAATGGTACCTCCCTTCAAAGGGTGTTGAAAGGATTCAATCAATGAATCCCTGGTAACGCATTTAGCCAGCATCTAAAACACAGAAAGCACCGAGTAACAGCCACTGTTGTTGTTATTGTTACATAATTATCCTACATTCTAACTCATCATACCAATGTTAGTGCTATGTGACCAAGGCACCTGATTTAAACTTGATGCAACACAGAATTTCATTGTTTTCAAGAACTTCACCATTTTTCTTCCTAGAATTTCAGTGTGTTTGCAAGCAATGCCACTGAGGCAGCTGTGTCATCTGTGGTGCAAAATCTCGCAGTCATCGTTCAGCAAAGCCCATCAACCACAGCTGGGAATCTGGCTTCGGTGGTGTCAATTCTGGGCAATATTTCATCCCTGTCACTGGCAGGCCATTTCAGGGTGTCCAATTCAACAATGGAGGTATGATCTGCCTACATTTGAAAGGGCTCATTTGAAATGCTTAATCTTGTAGAAGACATGACAAAAACTTCCCTGTCACTGACTTTTATCCTTGTACTGGAAAGAACAGAAGAGCCATGTAATATTCCTCATGGGAGCTTTACGGCTCTCTCTGCAGTATGCGAGGAACTCACGGCATCAATACCTTCAGTTTGAAGGAAGACGGAGCTGCCCCTATGCAGGCTGTCTGGGCAGCACCTGGCTTAGGAAGGGATGAACTTTTGCACCGTGTGACAAGGTCACCAACTTTGCAATATGTTTGAAGTCTATAATCATGTTTTTCTGTGGCCATAAACTCTGAATTTAGCAGTGTATATTTTAAGAACTTTCTTCTCTCAACTGGGGAATTTGTGGTTTAATTTGTATATTTAAAAATTAACTTATAAATTATACAAACTGATATTTAGTCTCTATAAGAAAAAAACAAAAAGAAATTATCTGCAATCTTATCACCCTAAAATAGCCACTATTTACGTTTTAGATAGCAGGTGCTCAATAAATATTTGTTCAATAACTATCCTTCCAAACATTGTGGATGTATACATTTTATTAATATATAGTAGAATATATAATATTTTACACAGATCATATGTGTATTACATAATCACAAAATTACAATTAACTATATGTGGTAAACATTAGGACAAAGATACATTAAATATGCTTAAGTTAAATTCCTGAATTAAAGAAAAAAAAGGCTTGGATTTATTTTTTAAAAACCTGATCACATGTTTGCAAGAGACCATCTAAAACAAATAGCACAAAAAGGCTAAAAATAAAATGAAAGGTAAAAAAATGTAGGCAAACACAAAGCAATAAAGAGCAAAGGTTCCCTGGGGGTGGTAGAAAAAGCACACTATGGCCTTCTGGGCTATAAGCCACAGAGGGCTGGGTTAGGGTAGGACTTGGCTGGAGTGACAGACGCCTGCAGCAGAATGTCTGGGAGCCAGAGCCATAAGCAAGAGAGGGGCTTCTTTGAGAGAAAGTAGTGACTTTCAAGGAATGGCTTGAAATAGGAATCTTTCAAACTAAGACCGACCCTTAAAACCCATACAAATTCAACACTTTGTTGCTTGGGTCCAAGTTTTAAATTTTTTTGTTCTATATTCTCCTGTAGCAAACAAAAAACATAAAAACTTCAATATCCATGACGTGAATTTAGAATTTCTGATGTTAGCAAACATCATATAGCAAACAAACATCATACGAGAAAGCAGTTCGAAGTAATGTCTAAATCTTTGAGCTTCAGCCTGAGAGCAGTGTAGTCATTTTTGCCAACTCAGGGAGAAGGAAATGCACTTGTGCAGTCCAAATTGCAGGACTTTTTCTCCTCCGTGGGGAAGCCCCAATGTACTTATGAATCCGCTGGGGTAGTGATCACCCTGGAACTTCTGCGATTTTGCTGACCCAAGTTTCTTTGCCCAAAGCTTCTACTGTGCGGGGCAACTGAGCTGAATATAATTAATGAGTTCTAATGTGGTTCGTCTCTGAGCCAATTTTCTAGGCATTTTTCCTATACTTAATACTAATGACTGTGCACTCTTAGTCCTCTTATCTGTTTACTCAAAACACAAACTGACTTTCATCTTTGTATTTCAGGAAGTCGTCAATATAGCTGACCATATCCTTGATTCAGCCTCAGTTAGCAACTGGACAGTCTTACTGCAGACAAGAAAGCATGCCAGCTCACAGTTACTAGAGACACTGGAAAACATCAGCAGTCTGGTGCCTCCGGAAGCCCTGCCCATGAATTTTTCTGGGAAATTCATTAACTGGCAAGGGATTCCAGTGACCAAAAGCCAACTTAAAAATGGGTACAACTATCAGATTGAAATGTTTCCCCCAAATACCTCCATTCCCATCGGAGGCCACGTGTCAATTGGGGCAGACCAATTCCAGAAGTCCCTTCCAGAAACCATCATCAGCATGGCCTCGTTGACCCTGGGGAACATTCTACCCATTCCCAGAAATGAAAATGCTCAGGTCAACGGGCCTGTAGTATCCACGGTTATCCAAAACTATTTCATAAATGAAATTTTCCTGACTTTTTCCAAGATACAGTTAAACCTGAGCCAGCCTCATTGTGTGTTTTGGGATTTCAGTTATTTGCAGTGGAACAATGCAGGCTGCCACCTGGTGAATGAAACTCCGGACACCGTGATGTGCCGATGTACTCACCTGACCTCCTTCTCCATGCTGATGTCACCCTTTGTCCCCCCTGCTGTTGTTCCTGTTGTAACTTGGATCACCTACGTGGGACTGGGTATCTCCATTGGAAGCCTCATCTTGTGCCTCGTCATTGAGGCTCTGTTTTGGAAGCAGATCAAAAAAAGCCAAACCTCACACACACGTCATATTTGCATGGTGAACACCGCCCTGTCCCTCTTGATTGCTGATGTTTGGTTTATTATTGCTGCCACTGTGGACACCAAAGTGGACCCTTCTGGAATCTGCACAGCTGCAGTGTTCTTCACACACTTTTTCTACCTCTCTTTGTTCTTCTGGATGCTCGTGCTCGGCCTCCTGCTGGCTTACCGGATCATCTTCGTGTTCCATCACACCACCCTGCCTCTGATGATGGCTGTCGGGTTCTGCCTGGGCTATGGGTGCCCTCTCATTATCTCTGTCATCACCGTTGCCATCACACAGCCTAGCAATAGCTACAGAAGGAAAGATGTGTGTTGGCTTAACTGGTCTGACGGAAGCAAACCTCTCTTGGCTTTGGTTGTCCCTGCACTGACTATTGTGGCTATGAATTTGGGCGTGGTGCTGCTAGTTCTCAGGAAGCTCTGGAGGCCAGCTGTTGGAGAGAAACTGAGCCAGGACGACAAGGCCACTGCTGTCCGTATGGGGAAGAGCCTCCTCATCCTGACCCCTCTGCTAGGGCTTACCTGGGGCTTTGGTATAGGAACAATGGTGGACAGCCAGAATCTGGCTTGGCATGCTATTTTTGCTTTACTCAATGCATTCCAGGTGAGAACAATAAGAATAACTGATTACATTGCCAGATAATTGGAATACGCATGGAGAACTCAGGTTGGTAAGACTAAGACCACTCGAGAGGTTATCTCATTTCCCTGCCTTCAGCAAGACTGTAACCAAAACTGCACAGAAACAGTGAATAGGAAAAAAAAATCCATTTTCCCCCAATAGTTACTCTTATACCAGAGCAGAATATTGGACTTCCTCAGTAACCCATTGCAGGGCTTTAACTCTGTTATTTGCATAGCTAACATTCATCCCTCTTGCTGCTGTCTCAGTCCTCTTTCTCTCATGCAGACCCCTGAAAAATCACACAGAGAAAGGGAAATGAATCATAAGTACCGGTTGACTCTGAACAGTGCAAAGAAAGTTCCTAGAGTACAACAGAGCAAGGCCTAGCAACCATCAACCAGCAGACTGTTTGTGTAAATAAAGTTTTATTGGAACACAGGCAAGTTCATTCATTTACACATGGTCTGTGGCTGTTTTCACTACAACAGCAGAATTGAGTAGTTGCAACAGAGACCGTATGGCCTGAAAAACCTAAAATGCTTACTAGCTGGCTCTTCACAGAAAAAGTTTGCTGACCCTGCTACGAAGGATGGGTTTTACATGCCACAGTCAGGGGACGTTGAGAGTAGGTGGACAAAGTCATCCTCAGGTTTTGATGAATGTGGAGAAGAGGCTTCAATCTTGGTTTAATGCAGGTTTTGTCAGACCAGCTCAGACAATGACTCAGGGAAAGGGTGGTTAAATGTTTGAGCTCTGGAGTTAAATAGGTCTGGGCTCAAATGTGTCACTTTACTAACTCTGTGACCTCTAACAAATTCTTTTCTCTCTTGGTCTCTCAATTCTCTCCTCTTTCAGTAGAGATAATAATAATATATATATCATAACATACATGTGAGGATTAAATGAGATAATGTAGCACTTTTGTTGGCACAGTGCCCGGCACTTAGTACATACCCAATAGGTGTTTCTCAGAAGCAGCTGGTTCTCCACTTTTTCAGCAACCAGAGAGCGTTCAGGTGGCTGTACAGATGGCAATTGTGGAGGGCAGGCACCCGATGGTGACAAGCGTAGGGAACTCCTGTTGGGAGTGGAAGGTGATATGCTGTCTGAACAGGCACCAATGGAAGGTGCTCTGACCGGAAGGAGGATTCCAAGGTCCAAGAGAGCCTTTGCCAAGGGTTCCCCAAGAGCTGCACTGGAAGGAAAGGGTGCTGACACCCCTCCGCAGCTGCCGCCATCGCAGACGCTTAGTCGATCTTAAATGCCCAGTCCAAAGAAAGACTAAGATACAGAAGCAAATGGAAGCTATTTGTTTTGGGTTGAAATGGTACATAGGGGAGAATGAAGCCCTGTGTGCAAAACTTAATTCGCTCAATCATTTATTTACACATCCAGTAAAAAATTTTTTGAGTACTTTGTGTTGTGCCATGCACTATGGAGGTCACACCATGGTCCTGCCTTCAAGGGGCCTACAGTCTAGCAGGAAGACAGACAAGAAAACAATTTCAGTGTTGGGTGATAGAATAGTGTTATGTGTAAATGCTTTTTTTCCTGGAATAGAAAAATACAATACATGTGACTTATTCCTTTTTTTTTTTAAAGGGGTTTTTCATCTTATGTTTTGGAATACTCTTGGATAGCAAGGTACGTGCATTTATTTCTCTCTTTACCCTCTAACTCAGGCATCTTTAAGCCTCTCCCCTTCAGTTCTGAGGCCTTTATTCATATAATAAGAGGTTGGACTATGGGTACTTTTGTAATAAACTTCTATAATTTTACAAAAGGTAGGCTCAGTCAGGAGACAAAGGAACTAAACAGTCACTGTTAATAAAGCTATATAGAACTAATCAAATGCATAACGTAAACAGTATGGAAAAAAAGGAGAAATTTTCTTTATCTTGAATTCTTATAATTCAAATCATGGTATGGCAATAATTCAACAGAAAAATTACTTTCCTAGGGAGTGAATTCCCTTTCTCTTCTTTAATTAGTGTACCCATTTACTCGGAATATGCTGAAAGATACATCTACTTCAATATTTGTAGAGTTTTATACAGTAAATGTTAAATAGCCTCTCACATTAAATAAAATTCCTAAAGAAGGACAACCAATTTAAGTGAAATATAGTAGAATAAAAAATTAAATAAACTTGTTTCCTAAACCCAAGCCTTGAGCAATTTTATCAAGAGGGGCGAAGGCAGTAAGCTAATAGATGTAGAGTGTTTGTTTTAATAGGAAGATAAGAATATTTGATAATTAGAACAATTGTTGCTAATAATAGCAACAATTTTACACAGGCACAAACCCTTATTTACAAAGAAGCAGTTTGCTGTTCTTAATTGTACTAAATAATTGCCTTGTTTGTAGCATTCACATGGTTAGGAAACCCTTTTCTTCAAAGATAAACTTTAATTTAGTAATTATTGCCAACTGCTAATGTGTAGAATCTGAATTATTATGGCTTTCGGTACTGTTCTTTGCTTAATGCTAGTTTTGTTTATAGGTAAAGAGGTGAAGAAACTAATCTTTCTATCAGATATCCAGTCCTGGCCTATTAAGTGCTTCTAGAAAATATTAATAATGTTATTAAATAAGTTTCAACCTGCAGTTTTGTTCTTGATTTGTTTATGTATTACTGCATATGTGCATCTCCTCAGTATCTCTTTGTTGCTGTTATAGCTGCGACAACTTCTATTCAATAAGTTGTCTCCCTTAAGTTCTTGGAAGCAAACAGCAAAGGTAACTATCTCCTAATTTCCTACTGCCATGAATCCAATGCCTGAAGTTTCAATTTTGCATTTTTCTCTTTATGCAGTCTTGCAGCAAGCCCCCTTCTGTGTAAACCCCTTGGGTTTCGGTCACTGTATTCCTGGTGTCTGGCACGGGGCCTGGCACACGGTCGATGCTCAGTCAAGAGTTGTTGAGTGAGTGAGCGAATGTGAAGGTGTGGGAACTTGGAAGGGTGCTCGAGCACGGAGCTCTGTGCGTGCCTGTTGTGAGCAAATACCTTTGAACAACATCACTGGTTTTTGTCTGACTTGTTTGCCAACATCTAGAATTAGCAAGGTCCTTTCCTCCACCTGACCTTCTGGACATTCTCTAGACCATTTTTCCTTCTCTAGAAAAGTAAAGGGGGCGATCTTGATTAATTCTCATATATAAATTCGATCAACTTCTACTATACAAAATGCTGTCTCTGAATTTTCTCTCTTAGGCTGATGTCACTGACTTTGTCTTTTCCAGTTTTATCTCTTAAGGCTGCAAACTGACAGGTTGACGCAGAAATGGAAGGTTCCTATTCCATTCCTTGCCATACGACTGAAAGGATAGTATGAGGATGATATAGTTAGAAACAAAAGTACTCGCATGCATATTTTGTATTTTCTGTGTTCATTTAGACTTTTGTCTTTCAGCAAGGCACTGACCACCATTCAGAAAGGGTTCTAAAGCAGAGATTTCTGTGCTTGGTAAAAGTCAACTGACTTAACTGTGTGCAACCCTATATGGGCATTTAGAGATTTTTTACAGGTGACAAAATAATCTTTTGAAATAAAAATCAATAGGAAATTATCCTCTGGCATTGAAAAATCTTCCTTGGTCTGCATTTTGTAGTAGAAGGCACTGCTGTGAGTTGGGGAACGGCAGCCATGAGCCGGCAGACCTGCTCGGTATTTCTGACTCCATAATCAATTGGCCGTATGATCTTACAAGAGTCACTTCGTCTCTCTGTTTCAATTTTGTCAACTATAAAAAATTAAGTGTTTGGCTAGTTACTTACTGGAAGCAAAAAGTTTTAACAATTCTGTGATTTGCATTTTATGTCTTGAGGAACTAAAATCCCTTGAGCCAGAAAATGTGAAGCTAATTGAGTCACCGTCTTAAGAAAAGGAGGGGTCACAGCACATGTGGCTACATCAAAGAAAAGTCTTTAGTGCATATAAAGGACAGGACACTCCCCACCCTGCAAAGCAGGAAATCATAATTTTTCTTATTTGAAAACAAAAGAGACAAAAACATTCAAAATTAAAATAAAAGCAAAAGCGGAAATGCCTGCCAGTGTTTCTCCCCAAACCGTGCCTGACAGTGCGACACTTTGACACTTTCCAGAAGGAAGCAGTGGTCAGTGAGGGATTTGTCGCTTCTGGATTTGGACCCCTTTCCCAATTTTCTTTCCAAAGTCGGTGATAAAAATGAGATTTTGCTATCTGGCTAGGTGGCTCATTTGCTTTAAAATCAATATCCATTTGCAAAAGACAATAGGAGTATTTGTAATTTTCTGAAGGAGTTTGAATGAAAAAGCAAGAACCTAGATTATAGATGATGAGGTGAGGGAGAGACAGCGAATATTCCTGTCAAGAAACTCACTTGTGAGTGAAAAGGGAGCGAGGGTTGTAACCAGATGCAGACACAGGACCAGCAGTGACAGGCGAGAGTTCACGTTGCCAGGACTTGACAAGCACAGATGTTGGGAGGGACGGGCCAGCAAGGAGAGAATCTGAAAACCTGAAAACAAGCAAAAGGAGGAGGATAATGGACAGGAAAGGATTCCTGGAAGGACAGGTTGAACCCTCAGACGAAGGTGGCAGGATTAGCTTCTGTCTCTCTGTCCCTCTCTCTCTCACCTTCTTCTCTTAACACAGGAAGCACAAGACCGATGCAGAATGAGTCACATGTACAGATTGGGGTCATGATGTTGAGAGTTCAGACCTTAGTACTTTTTTTTAGTAGGGGGCAAGGCTGTCCGCTGAGAGATGGCAAAAGGGGAGGTAAAAAGAGCAGTGAGAATACAATAGTCGATGAAGGGATACATGAAGGAGGAAGCCAGCAATGGTTTCAGCAAGGACTGTCCTCAAGTCACCAAAAGACTGTGGGGACCCAAAATCCTCTCCATGCTGAGGACTCAGGGCTCTCTCTTGACCCTTTGCTGTCCCTAGCCATGTTCTCTGTAACTCTCCACCAAGACACAGACTCTGGTGGCCTATGCAGACCTACCCCCCAACCCCCAGAATAGATTTATAGACCCACATCTTAGTTTCAAAGACTCAGGTCCTGTTATTAGACCAACTGCTTAGACCCATACACCTTCCCAGACCACATAGAGTTCCTGTGGGTGTGGCAACCTAAGATTCCTCTCTCCAAATGGGGCAGGATGCAGTTTTAAATGCAATGATTCTGACTTTAGGATTTTCTCTTAGGAGGAGGAGGAGGAGAGTTAAAGAAACCCTGAATTCTAGAAAATCAATTCTTTTGCTTTAGAAGTTCAAATCCTTTTTATTCCTATCTCTATAACTTTTTTATTTTTTCAAGCTCAATATGGGGTAGCCACTTATATATCTCAGTGAAAACTGGGTCCTGCATACTGCATATGATAAGGACTTTTTCTCCCATCTTGATTCAGTTTCCTCATGACATGGACTATAGCAGGGAATGGAACTTATGTCTTCTGATATTTCCAGTGCCTAAAACAGTGTCTGGCCCACAAAGGCACTTAATATGAGCTGTTAAATTAATGAATAAATGAACGGTGAATTAATGAGTAGAAAACAATACAATGTATCTAAACACTTTTATCTTTCTCAGTAAGTACATGCTCTTTTATCTAAAATATTTTATTTCAGTTTGATAATTGAGTTATTAAAGTATCGAACTCTATATGGCCTCTGCTCCAATGACTAAAGGATTATTCACAAAGACATCTGAATGCTAAGATGTGCAAGAGTAAGGAGACCATTTTTAGCAGGAGTATTGCTTTTCCTCCACGGGTCTCTTTTAGTGACAAATGTTTGAACCAAAGAAACGTAAGCATGGACATGCAGAAGGATATCTCCTTCAAAACTATTTTCTAGTTTGTTGTTAGAAGTTGTAAAAATATACAGGAATGCAAAGTTCACTTGGAAATAAGTTCTTAGGTATTTTTAGATAGATTAAAGCAAAAGGGAGAGTAAGACATTGATGACTCTCCATTGTTGAAAAGAAAATAACACACTATATAGAAGGAAGGGAGGAACATTAATGACATTGAGAAGTCAGAAAATGCAGACTAAAACAATGCTATTGCACTAATAATACTAATACACTAAAAGAATACTATTAATGTCTAAATAACTCGCTTTTCTTTTGTGCAGCAAAACTCATCAGATTTATCTGCCAAACCCAAATTCTCAAAGCCTTTCAACCCGCTGAAAAGACAAGGTGAGTTACAATAAAACCAAAGGTTATAAAAGGTGTGAAGAGAGAATATGAATACATCGTATGAGAAAATTCAATAGCAAGGTTTTAGAAATTCATGTGTGAGCATATCAGCAGCCATGTGTACAGAGATCACCTGGATTGGGCTCAGGGCTGATAGAACAGTGTTGGGAATTTGATGCTCATGGAGACCAGGATGTGCCATTATGTATTTTCCCCACAAATTATCTCCATGTCCTGAATTAGATATTATATAAATCCGTGGCATTGGTCATTGAAACCACAGGGTGAAGGCATGTGGCTATTCTAACACCAATGTGTTCCTACTGGAAAATGACCCCTCTGTGCCAGCTGCTGAGCAGCAGGCATGGGGCCATGTGCTTGTGCCCCAATGCTGCACACGCCCTCCTCCCAAGGTGTCCCCAGGGAGGGGGAGCCACACCTGCCAAGTGTGGAAGAGCACTGTCTCCTCCGCCTATGACATGCATTGGCTCTATATTCATATATTTATGGTTACCAAAGTCAATGATATTCAGCGATGAGTTGACTAGTATTTAAACATTGCAAATAGTCACAGTATTCTTGGAGAAGGAGGGGCATGGAGTAGAGAAGGAGACTTTGCTTTATAAGGTGAATCAAAGTCATACTTAAGAGCTCAAGTCCCATTTCACATTAAGTTTTATTAATATCATCATTTAGGTAGGAAAATGGGCAAAGCATTTTAGATTCCTATCAAAATTATTTGAATTTCAGGTAAAGTACAAGTGCCTGGAGAATATGCTCATCTAGCGCCCTTGGGTCCTGTTATCACCGGCACCAACCAGCCTGAGTGCTTTTCACACATCTCTTTACCTTTTGGGGCATTTGCTCATCAGTAAAAATCAGAAAAACTAAAAGGTCACTGAGGTTCCTTCTAGCAATGACATGCTGTGATCTCAGATCTACTTTATTTCATTTCCCAGCAAGATCTAAAAAACATGGTGCTTCTCTTCTCTCATGGGACATGCTTGGCAGTACAAGCTTCCAGGTGTCAGTGAGATGCTGTTCTTCTCCACCAACCATGTTCTTCATCTTTCTCACCTTCCTAAAACTGTTGCCAGTTGTCAGAAATTCCACAGGCTGACTTTCATCTTGGTCTCATGCTTGGTGCCAACATGGTAGCAATAATTCTTTTTTTTTTTTTTGAGGCAGAGTCTCACTTTTTTGCCCTGGCTAGAGTGAGTGCCGTGGTGTCAGCCTAGCTCACAGCAACCTCAGACTCCTGGGCTCAAACAATCCGCCCGCCTCGGCCTCCCAGAGTGCTAGGATTACAGGCGTGAGCCACCGCGCCGGGCCAGCAATAATTCTCATCCTCTCTTCTCCCCTCAGGCAATTATGTACTTTCTCATACTGGAGATTCCTCCAACGATATCATACTAACTCAATTTTCATCAACTGAATAAGACAAGCAATCGTAAAATCAAGGAAAAAACTTGGGAACAACCTGACATTTAGAGCTAAATGTCAGTGAAGAAATTATGCTCAGTATTAGACGGAATTTTGATTTAGGAGTCTAGGAATAAAACAAGGAGATCTCAGCGGCTTTCTCTCTGCCTCCTTTGTTTTCAATTAAATGAAAAGAAAACTTATTTGCATGTGGTCGATTCAAAGAAATTGCTCTGTAAGTGCGGAAGAGTAGGTTGTTTTGGAAATAGTGTCAGTTGTACCTTCTTCTCATGACCACAAAATGTGGTTCCCTTTTTCATAAAATAGCATTGTTCCCATGGCATTTCCAATCATCTGTATTGGAGTAAGAAAACTTTATGAAGTAGCTTTAGATAAGTTAATGGGCAATCTCTTTCTTTTCAAAAGTCACTGGTGTAAATTTCCTAGAGAAGAGCCATTTCCCTTCCAAATTTTCCAGTTGGACTTTATGTTTGTCTTTGCTTTTTGGGTTCAGTCACTTAACTTGAAAAGTTAATCAGAAATAATATGAAAATTTCCATTTCAGATAGCTTTGCAGCCATTTATCAGAAAGTATATGGAGTAATGTGATTTGACATGTAAGGCAGTATTTTTCACCTGGTCCCCAATCCTGCAAAGTGAAGTGTCCAGGCAGACCTAGTGCAGGGGGCAGGACGTGGAGTCTTGGACAGGTGAAGTGACTTGCCAAAGATTGTGAGGCCAGTAATCTTAAAAAATCCTAAAAATTGGAGATTTTTAGTTTCTAGTCCATTTCTATAGCTCTGTGAAAGCCTTAAAAATCACCTACTATCCTAAGAAATATTTGTGAGGTTACATACCTGGTTCATGACTCCCAGAATTCTATCTACGTAAGAGGGAAATTGAGGGAGGATTTAGTTGTCAGCTTCCAGGGAGCTACCTTAAAACATCCTGATTTTCTTTCACAATACACAGTAGGCACTTTTTGGAAATTGTTTTTGTGTATAGCCAGTGTGACTTTTGGGTGAGACCCCAGAGCAGCAGGTGAATGAACATTGTGTGAAGTAGCTTTTCCTGCCACGCTTCCACCACTTTGAGCTCACTGAGTTTCAGCCCTGATCACAGTGCGCAGAATAACCAAGTCTTTTGATTCATCCTTGCTGTCTTGGGAGTTGCCGAGTCTTAGGGGTATCTCTTAGCCTCCAGACATGGAAAGGCTTCATGATATACAAGTAAGATAGCATGGAAAACTTCTAGTTCATGGTGGGGTATTAAATAGGCACGCATTGAAAATTCAGATGTAAAGTTCCAAAAGGCACCAAGACACAGCACAGATGAAATATCAAAGCGAGAGGTTCAAAGGGAATGACCGAGAAACAGTTAGATGGTTCCATCCGCACAAAGATATGCATCATCAAAAGAGAATTTTATGAGAAGGATTTCCTTGGAGAAAGCTGCTCCATAGGCCTCCTCATCCCACCTATCCCCAAAGGTGAGAGAAGGAGGGATGTCTGCCGTTGACCTCACATCTAGTAAGAGAAGATTTCTCAGATAGCTTTCAATGGGGCCACAGAAATTAGAGTGCATGGCTGCCCAGGGTCTGATTCTTGCCTGGAACTGTGGCTACAGCTCTGGTAGTAGAGCCCTGAGTGCACTTAGTTGAAACCAGCTGGCATGCCTAGTGTTTGTCAGAGCAAAGGATTTATGCGCTTCCCATGGGCCATGGTGAGACATGCAAGAGAGAGAGCCAGCATGGGGCTGTCCTGGGTCCTGTGATAGGGCTATCCAAAGAGGTGGAGGGATCTTAGCATCAAGGAGTGAGAGGTGAAGCTAGACTGTGGGATGAAGAAGGAGTCACAGGTGACCACTTGGCATACAGAAGAACATGCACAGGTTAAAAGAATCGCAGGTGAGAGGTCAGGGCTACGGGAATTTCTATGGTAGTTTTTGAATGCTTCTTCACTTATTATATCCGGTTATTATCCAGAAACCTCCGTGCCCAAGGTGGGGTGGAAGGAGAGTGAGAAAAACTAAGCAAAATTTTCACCCAGCAAGGGAAGATGCGCTAGTGCAAGTGGCCAACCCAAAGCAGCACTCAGCTAGGGAAGGGAAATTTAATGCTAAATGATAGTAGTTTTTTATTGTTCTATGAGACTGGGCATCCTTCCTACCAAACTACTAGTATTTAAAGTGACCAAAATGTTGTTAGTACCTGGACATGGTGGAGTGTAGCTGGAGTATATCTGATGGGAAGAAAAAACTTCTACCACTGAATACATTTTATCAGGATGACAAGAGGTGAAAAAAATAAAAGTGTGTTCGATCACATCCCATGTGTCGTGTTTGTCTAATCCACTGATTACACACACCTTCACCTCAAAAGCTACTAAAGCAATAATAAAATGATCAAAAAAAGAGAAAGGCATTGTAATCATTTTATGTTGCTGTGTTTTCTTATTGTAATAGTTTATTTCTATTATAATAGTTTTCTACTGCTGCTTAAAAAAATTGCCACAAACCCAGCAGCTTAAAACAATACACATTAATTATCTCAGAGTTTTCTTGGGTGAGGAATCCAGATGCAGCTTAGCTAGTTCTCTGGTCAGGGATGCACGAGGCTGTGATGAGGGTGCTAGCTGGGCTGTGTTTTCACCCACAGGCTTAACTGGGGAAGAAACCACTTACAACTCATTCAGGTTATTGGCAGAATCCATTCCTTGCAGTGGTGGGCATGACAATTGTGGCTTTTCGCTGACCCTTGGCTAGAGGCTGCCCTCAAACCCTAGAGGCCACCCGCATTTCCTTGCCATGTGGGCTTCTCCACCTTGGCCACTTACATCACTGAGCCTGCAAAGAGACTCTCTAACTCCAGTCTGCTCTTAGGACAGAGTCTGGTATAATATAAGGTAATCAGGGGAAGGACATCCCATAACTTTTGTCATACTCTATAGTTAGAAGCAAGTCTCAGGTCCTGGCCACAATCAGGGGCAGGGAGTTTCAAAATGTTTGAACATGAAGAAGGAGGGACTGCTGGAGGGCACAGACACGGATCTCCAAGGACAGGGAGTGAAAGAGCAGGTAATAGCAATACAGCTGTGGGAAGCAGGCGGGGTGAGTGTTAACTGACTTAGAAAGCTGAGAAAATTAAACATTAAGCCAGCAGTGGGGAAAACCAAGAAGCAATCTGCCTTACACTGCAGAATTTCCCAAGAGCTCGAGACTTGGCAACACTGGGCAACTTAAGAAGTGGTGAGAATATGAGACTGAACAGAACCACTGGCTCAAAGTCAGTTTAGGAAGCTATTAGCCCCCCAGATCCCTCCGCAACTCCAGGAGTCAAGCGAATGTCTTTTCCTCCACCCTAGCAATGGGTTATGTGGAGATGTGGGGAAAGATGGGACACTGGATGGAGAGACATCAGCATCAGCTGAGGGAGGTTGTGCCATCCTGAAAACAAGGGGCTCAGTGAAAGTTAACATACAACACTGGCAGGCAAGAATCTGAATAGGCACCTCTGGAGAACCTGATTATATCAGGAGGAAACACTGAAGACAATAACTCTGAATATTTGCTAAGGAATCATTCATTCAGGTCAGCCTACAGTGAAGAGTCATCATTCCCCGTCTCACACACAGACCCTCCGTAAGTTTTTTAATGTTCCAATCTTAAATATAAGCAGTCAAAAATCAACATGCCCTTTATAAAAGCTTTCCGTGTTAAATGCAGAGGCCAAAACAAAACAGAACTAAACAAAAAAGCCAACAGAGAGAGGCAGTGTGATGCCACCTTGAGTCCTGTCATATAGACCCAACTACGATGATGAAGAAATAAAGAAACACAAATTGCGGAGAAAAGCACACTAGAAGGCAGGGGATGTAAGGGCCAAATAATATTATCCACAAACAGGACATTGTCTCTATGAATAGGATGCTGTATCAAAGAATATGTAGACAACAAAAAGATACCTTTGAAATTAAAAATAGTTAGCATAAATAAAATGTTTTGATAGAAAGGTTGAAAGGTCACGTTGAGAAAATTACCTAGAAAGTAAAATTAAAGAAAAACTGATCTAAATTGGAAAAGAGAAAGAAATTAGAGGACAAGATTGAGAGTTTCAAAATTTGCATTTGAAATTTGCAGAAAGAAATCCTAGAGAAGTAGAAGGAAGGACATCATTAAAGACATAAATAGAGAAAAATTGTTGGTCATTAAAGACCTGAGTTTCTCTATTGAAATTACCCACCAAATACTTGATATGATGATTAAAAATAGACGCATAGTTAGACACATCATCGTGAGATTTCAGATTGCAGAAAATAACAACAACAACAACAAAAAAGAGATACAAGCATTTTCAGAGAGAAAAAATAGGTTTTATGTAAAGATAAAAAATCAGATTATCATTACTTTCTATAGCAATATTATAAGCTAGAAAACGATGGAGAACACCTTCACAATATTGAGGAGAAATGATTGCAACCTAGAAACAATTAATGAGAGAAAAAAGATATTTTTAGATGAGATCGGGTGCACTCAGGGCGGTGTGGCTGTAGACAGTAAAGATATTTTCAGACACAGAAGTTTTCAATAATTTTTCCTTCAATGTTTCCTTTCCCAAAAGCTTTTGGGGAGTGTACCACATCATAGGTGGGAATAAACCCAGAAAAGACAGAGACATGGGATCCCCCAAAACAAAGGATACAATAGACTAGAACCTTCAGAACAGGGACAAAGGGAGCTGCCCAGACCAGCAGCTGTGGGACAGGTCCGGGCTGGACTTCAGGGGAGATTGCTCAAGAAGAGCAAAGTGCCATATGGGTACTTAACATATTTGAGTATATTTGGAAGAGATTTACTTACCCCAGAAGGAAGGGATCGGGGATCAATTTTTTACTAGAACATAGAAATCGAACCAAGTAAAAAAAGTATTACATCTAACAGCAACAAAAGCTGTGTAGGGAAAAAAAAAACTCAATCAAACATACTACCTAGCTCAGCTATGAATAGAATATACTGAGTTCCAATAATGTGAAATGATTTTGATATAACCAAAATAATAATAATGTAACTATTAAATATATTGAGATGGTAGAGAATAGGAAATGTGTAGGAGGGGGTGGCAAAAGAGATCTAAATCTTCATTCTTTGTTTTTGGAAATCAATAAAACTGAGAAATCAAGAAATAGCATTATAATCACATTATTTTAGAAATATGGAAAAATATTAAAAGAAAATCAGTTAAAATTGTCTCCAAGAAGCAGGGAATTATAGTTATTTGACTCAAAACCACATCCATGAAACTTTTGTTAAATATAAAGAAATGCTCTGTGTGTGTGTGTGTGTGTGTGTGTGTGTGTGTGTGTGTGTGCGCGCGTGCATAAATTGGAGAGAATGTAAGATACTCTAAAATTAGAAGTTGCTTTGATTTATTTGTTTAAACTCAGAGGCCACAGTGCTCTCAATGCTTCTGTGGCATTGGCCAGCTGCTTCAGGTCTTTGAAATGCCTGTGAGACATCCAGTTTGAGTTGTCTAGTGAGCCACTGGATAATCTATTGTTCAGGGGCCGGTCTGGTCTGGAGATACGCTGTTAGGGGCATCAACATAAAGATGGTGCTTTAAGCCGTGGGACCACACAAGATCACTTAGCAGGTACTGCTGGAGGAGTGAGGAGGTCCTTGTGGTACCCCACCATTTAGAGGTAGGGAGAGGAGGGGACCCAGGAGAGGGGAATGAGATGGAGCAGCCAGTTAAGTCGGAGGGAAACCAGGAGAATGTCGTGTCCTAGAAGCTAAGGGAAGCATTTCCGGAAGGGTTTCAAAGCTAACAATTGGTTAAATACTGCAGAGTCAAGGAAGACAAGAATCCCTGGGCCTGACTATGTGAGTTTGAAACATGAATGTCATTGACATATTAATATAATAGGCACTCAGAGTAAGAAATTCCACTGTTGGAAAACTTCACATTGAAAACATAGAAAGGAATCATGTTTAGACTTTGTATAGCCCTGTACCAAAAAAGCTCTTCCAGATCTAAAAGTAGCATTTGAGAAAGAAAAATTTTCTTCATTTCTCTGAGGCTTCCAGAACAAGCTGGAAGGATGGCCACTCTGTAGCACGTAGAATGTTTATAGATGGCATAGATGTCGGTAAAAGTCCCATATCATTTCCTTTCAAGTGGTTCTTATGTGGAAAGACAACGAGCCTTTCACAAGAAGCCCGCGGGGCTGTGCTGTACTTCCCCTGATCGAACTTAAGGGGGCAGCCTCTGACCAAGAAATAAATCCCAGACCACATGCTCAAAGCTTAAACACACTGGAGACTCATTGTAGAATTATAGGGTATGCAAAACATTTTAATCCCACTACTCTAATCAGGAACAATTGGTATCATTGCTGCTATGTTTTGTATAATAAAGGAGATTAGGGAGCTAAGAACATAGCAGCTCAGTTTCCAGATGGCAAACAATGCCTCTGTTTCCTGGGTTTATGCCCAAGGGTGCTGGTAAATGGGGAAGCCTGCTTCTAAGCAAAGCAGGAATCAGCTGTGGTTGGCACGGGATTTTTGCCTGCTAGAAAACCTGTGTTTTCTCTATATTTTGTGTGTTATACCTTGGGCACCATGGGCGAATACAGAGTTAATTTTGTTTTTCTTTCTTTCTTTATTTTTAGAGACAGGGTCTCACTCTGTCACCCAGGCTAGAGTACAGTGAATCGATAACTCACTGCAACTTCAAACTCCTAGGCTCAAGCGATCCTCCTGCCTCGGCCTCCTGAGTCAGCCTCCCGAATAGCTGGGACAACAGGTGTGAGCCACCACCTCGCTCTAGAGTGAATTTTAGTGTGTGGTACAAAATAGATTGGAGAGTCTCCTGTGCTTTCTGAGTTCGTCTCTTACTTTGGGAAGAAGTAGTTTGGAAACTTTTCTACAGTGTTGTCACACTGGAACCACACTTCCGTAGATGAATGACCCGAACTCTTTACAGATTCCATTTTGTACCCAAGGTCTTAGGGTGGAGGAAACAAAACAACATAAAAGAGCGACTTGCATGCGGAGCAGGGACTTGCATGCGGAACAGGTCGGGCAGGGGAAGGTCGGGGCTGCTTTGCAGTTGACTCCTCAGCCCTCGCCGTGACGGCCCAGGCTCGCCTCAGCAAGCCCGCTTCCCTTGCTCAAAGCCTCCCAGCCTGACCTCGACTCATGGAAGCGGCAACGGATCATATCGTATCAACAGAGATGTATTCTTTTGGGATAAAAATTGGACCCTGAAGCTTTCTTTTGAAAGGATATCATTTTTAACACCAACCGTAAGGCAATTTTTCTAGATACTTCAAATTCTCCCGATAATCTGGACAAGGGGGCGGGCCTGGACTTGGAGACAAGAACTAAGAGGAGAAGAGATGCGTTAGAGTCCCGCAGATCACTGACGATCACTGATTCTCCCGTAGTGGGTCCCGGCTTCACCTGGCTTGATCCTAACCGAATGTGCCCAGTTACACTTCCTTGTCGGCTCCTGTGGGGCAATGTGGAGGTCCCTCTCTGGCACAGGGAGTCCCTGGGACTCCTGGACGCCAGCTTATCCCTGTTGTCTGTCTGCATTTCGGCTTCCCATCTGTAGAACCATGGATCTGCGTTCACCAGATAAGCTCAGAGGTCCCATCCAGCTCTGATTTTCTGTAATTCTGGGTCTCTTCCTAGGTTACACCCTGGAAGAAGAGAAATTTATCACTGAAGAGAGCAGCCCAAGTGGGTTTGGCAAGACCTTATCTGGCTGGGTAGGAGTTGTAGATAAAGCATTGCCAACAGAGACATGATGCCAACCCAATGGGAGGCAACACCCCTTTGGAATCCTGACCAATGCTTGAAACCAGAGCAGAGGAGCTCCTCGGTGTGATGTGCTGCCAAGGGACACACTGGTTTCGTGGATAAGGCTTCCCGGTTCTTAGATCTCAGCCATATCCCTCAACAGGGCATGGGCAAGGCAGCCATGAATTCCATGACAACACGCAGCCGGGCACTGCCAAGGATAACTCTTTGCAGCATGAAAACTTTGCCTGGCGC
>CAUYSK010040407.1:0-94420 GCA_963575035.1 Avahi laniger | reverse complement strand
GCCACCATGCCCGGCTAATTTTTTCTCTCTATATATAGATTTAGTTGTCCAGATCATTTCTTTCTATTTTTTAGTAGAGACGGGGTCTTGCTCTTGCTCAGGCTGGTCTCGAACTCCTGACCTTGAGCGATCCACCCGCCTCGGCCTCCCAGAGTGCTAGGATTACAGGCGTGAGCCACAGCGCCCGGCCTAAATTGTGAAGTTTTTAAGAAGTGATTTTGATTCAGCATTATTACAAATAAACTTAACTTTTTTCTTTTCCTAGCTTTGTTGGTTGCACAAGCTCTTGTTTGTTTATGAGGGAATAGAGAAGCACAGAGCCTCTTTGCAGTTCTAGCACTCTCCTGCCCCAGTACCTTTGCACTAGCTGCTTTCTTTTCTTGGAACTCTCTTCCCCCAGATTCCTGTATACCTAGTTCACTCACCTCCAAAGTCTTTGCTCAAATGTCACCTTCTTAAGGAAGACAGCCCTGAACCCTCTATCTCCAATTGCGACTTGTCCTCCCCTCCCTATTCCCTGGCAATCCTGTTCCCTTCTATCTTCCCTACTTTTTCTTTTTTCCATATCACTTATCTCCTTCTAACATACTGTGTAATTAACATATTTATTTATTATGTATTTATTGATTGTCTCTTCTTCCTACGCAATCTCCATGAGAGCAGGAATCTCTGGCTATTTTGTTTGCTAATATAGGCCAGCACCTAGAACAGAGCCTGGTATATAGTAGGTACTCAATAAATATTTGCAAAATAAAGGAAAATGATTATGAAGTTTAGACTTAAGCACAAATATCAGGATTATGTGAGAAGACAGGTTGGAAAATTCCCCCAGATTGCTAATGATACTTCATTCAGCAAATGGCCTAATTTTGCAAGCCACGGACCAGTTCAAATCTGTACGTTTCAACTAGGCTACTAATTATATTTCCTTTGCATATGGCAGCCTCTCTTTTCACGTTAGACCAAAAAAGCTCAACAGCAAAAGAAATAAGGAAAAGGAATTGCCTAAGTATACATAGACCACCAAAGGAAAAGCTATTACATTTAAATTCATGTGTACACACACATCCTTATCCTAAAGAATTCCTGAAGTTTCTTTCATTATATGCACCTAGCCTATATGTAGATCTCACTGGAGGCAGGGAAATCAACCTGAGATATTTCCCTACAGATATCTGGATCCTGGAATTCTCTACTACAATTATTTGGAACCACTTGCAGGTGTTAATAAGTAATTGTTCACCAGAAAGTAAGGAGAGGTTTGTCCATGCGTACGAAGAGTATTGAGATGTGGCAACTGGGAAGGGAATGCTCTCCTGGAGAATACACAGTAGCTAGTTTCCAGGGCTGTGTCAATGCAAACTAACCATCCAACAGTCACACAATGCTTCCACAGGGGCCACCACAGGGGCCACCACATCACCTATACCTGGTGTGCTGCATGTCTCTCAAGCCCACTGTCTCCTGCCACGAGAGTTACCACACTAAACACAAATGTCACTTGTTCAGCACTCAGCCCCAGGGCCCTGCCCTGCCTCACTGGATGATTCTTAAACTGTCGCCTGGCATGCTAGACAGTGTGAATTCCACTGTCACGGTGCTGTCTGCTCTGCTCCTCTCGCTTACCCTCCAATCCAGGCATACAAAGCCCTTCACAGTCTCGCAGTCGATGCAACAGCTTGTCTAGCTCTGTCTTCCACTCTTCAGTGCAAACTCTAGGCTCTAACCTGCCCCTCACTTCTCCAACACTGTATCCTTCTAACCTCCACATCCAAATTTCTGCCCTTCCACCTCAAACCGTCAAACATAAGAAGCTTTAAATGATACCTTCTCCACGATGAATTTGCTAACTGTCTTAGCTCATTCTGGCTGCTACAGCGAACATATTACAAACTGCATAGCTTATAAACAACAGAAGTGTATTCTGGAGGCTAAGAAGATCGAGGTGCTATTGGATTCAGTGTCTGGTGAGGGCCCACTTCCTAGGGCCCACTTCCTAGATGGGTGTCTTTTTTGCTGTAACTGTACATGGTGGAAGGGGTGAGAGATCTCTATGGGGCCTCTTGTTTAAGGGCACCAATCCCGCTCATGAGGGCTCTGCCCTCATAATCTAATCACCTCCCAAAAGCCCCACCTCCAAATGCCATCACCTTGAGGGTTAGGATTTTAACATATGAATTTTGGGGGACAAAAACATTCAGACAACAGCACTAGCCATGCATGCAGGATCTGACCCCTTCCTATTGTTCTCTGTCCTCATTCTTATAGCATAAACTGAATTTATACTGTTCATGTGGCATATACAACAGGCGACTTATGTATGTACGTGTTATCTCTTGCTAACCTTCCAGCTGCTGAGTATGAGGCTTATGTCTGGGATGCTATCTTGTACACAACAGGCATCCAATACAAAATAAATAAATGGACCAATTAGTCAATGAGTGGGTTTATTCTATGCAGCTACTGAAAACAAACTAAGACTAATTAATGCAAGTTACAGATGGGATGTTTTAAATATGTTATGTGTAAACAGTCTAAGAATTTGAGTTATCTCACAATGGAATGGAGCTGAATCTCAGAACAAGAGGGTTCTGATCCTAGCAGACACTCAGGCAGAGAGAGGCCCAGCACCTGTATTGGCAGAAGCCAGCACTGTGTAGAAAGCTGGATGAGACAATTGCAGAATTCGCTTCCAACTTTCCATGTTTTTTTACTGATTGTCTACCGCTATAGTCTAACACAACTTCCTTTTTACTTCATCCTTTCCTGAAAAACAGAATCAATATAATTTTCTCCAAGGTGATGCCTCAGAGAATAGGGGCTTATAAGATGTATAGTAGTAATTAAAGGAAGAGAACCTAGATTATATCTACATTATTTGAGAGACCGTAAGTAGAATCAACAATTGGGAAGAATTTTCATCACTAAAATTCTTACCCTACCAGGTCTGTCTTGCTCAGAGAGCCCAGCATGAAATTGGAAGGATCCCTTTGCCACACTCTATAAATATTACCAATTAGAGAAATAGGAAGATGAACAATGTCATGTGTGTAAATCGCACATTTTATTTTTTAAAATATTTTTTCACACATTTTAGATGGTACCATGGTAGAACTATCATAAAAAATGAATAATTCAAATACTTTGAATATGGTTATGTCCCATTTTTGAAAATTGAGCTGAATACCCTAAAAGATTCTCAAGGTTCTGACTTACTGAATTTGAAAATATTATATACATTATATGGTGCCTATCAGATAGAATTAGTGTAAACAGAAAGTCCTCCTAGACAGTAAATTATGTTACAGCAGAGTCCTGTGGGGATTGTTGGAACTGAAAAGCAGAACTGTGCCTTAAGGCTCAGGAAAGCCAATTAATTCTTGTCAGCACTTCCTGCAGAGCTGGCAGATGTGGGAACTGAGGCCGAGCACACAAGCCAGGTGCCCTAGGTCGGAACCCATATTGTCACGTTGTTAAATAAAACCCACTAAATAAAAGTGCTTTCCTTGTGTAGATTAGAAATTACTACACACACACACACACACATATAAAACCAAGGATTCCTTGGAATATCTGATTTTCTCATTCTCTCCAGCTGTATCCTAGGCCACCTAGAAGTCTAATTCATGAGGAAGCAGATGTACCTCAAGAGTCAACAACATGTGAACCCACAGATACCCTCTCAGCAGGTGGCTGGCCTCAGAGGGCACAGCAAATCCAGTTACCTGGATGCACTTACAATGGCATTGACTTTCAAAATTTCAATTTACACGTTAATTCTTCAGGAAAGCACTTATAATAAAAACTGAAGGATCCATAGGTCACTATTTCTAATCAGAAGCTAAATAGAAGAAGGATGAAAATAAGCTGACACATTACCATTAAATCACAATGCAGTCTGATAAAATCAGGCTTTTGTGATCCACCAATGCAATAGATCAGAAAGACTAACCATGAGGCAGACAAATTCAGTCATCTCATGAAGAGTAAGTGTTTTATTTTAGTTTTTTTAAATTCTCTGGCAAGACTAAAGAATGGGATGACAAAGATGACTTGCTGAAGATAATTTTACTTTTCCCAAGGAAAGCTTCAAGCCTAAAATCTTAATTTTTAATGCTGATTCATCCTCACAGAATGGAGCTCATTCAGTTGGTGGCCTACAGCTGAGGTAGTTTGTGTTCTGGCTCCACCACTATCAGTTGTGAGACTCTGGGCAACTTAGCTCCTTAGAGTCTCAGTTTATTCATCTTTAAAATAAGGCAATAATATTTCCCACCTTACCGGGATGTTATGATGATTAAGTAAGATAATACCCTTAGATCTTTACCTAGCACATAGTACACCCTCAATAGATGAGAGCTGTTGATTTTATTATCATCTCTATTTTGCAGGAAGGACACTAGTCATTTCCAACATATTACCATCTGACCATTAGTTTGTTCCTTTATCTTGAATGGCATGCTATCAGGGTAGTTTGGCCCAGAAAGCATTTCATGAAGCCAACCCACACTCATTCTCTCTGGGTCTGCTTTAGATGCTAAAATCCCCAGAGTGCAAGGACACGAGGACACACTGTCTGCACAGCTCCAGGAGCAGGTGGTGGTTCATTAAGTACTCTCTAGGGATGAAATTTACGTAGATCCTGTCATGACTGTGATGATGACCGACTTGAGCATGAAAAGTTGAAATTTACCAAAACTATACACAGAAAAGGAATGAGAGGGTTTAGTGCCCACAGATGAACGTCTCTGTTGTGGGTAGAGCCTATTTTTATGTGTCAGGGTTGGGATAAGGGGTATGTGGTTTAAGATGATACTATCATAACTCAATAAAGCTCCTCTTACTGCTCTGAAATGAAAACACAGAGAATTCCAGAAAAAAAAGATGGACTATACCAAAAGATTTTCTGAGCACAGAGATAGAAATGCTCTATTAGAGAAATATCTGGCTTACTCTTCTCCCTGAAATTACAAAAACAAAAAAACACCAATTATTGTTTGAATGGGGCCAATATTAACTGCTGTGTTAAACTAAGGAATATTTTTCAAAAAGTGGGGGCATAATGAAAAAAACTGTAGAGGAGAGGAGGTGAGATGGCTGATCAGAGACGTCAGTCACCAGATCATCTCAGAGAGAAGGAAAAGTTTTACATGAAAAAAAAAAACATAGCCCAGCTGTAATTCTGAGAGAAAAGTGCCAGGACCTACTGGAGATTCCACAGAATGAAGTTGTGCAGAACAAGAAGGAGCAAAATTTCGGCAGAGATCACCCCCCAAGGAATCTGGAGCACTGTGGAAAGGCTGCTGATGGTAGTTCCCACATGAGTTGGCACAGGTCACCCCAGGGACGACTGAGCCCCTTGTACAGCCTGTACAGCCTATTACATCTCTCAGGAGTTGCTACTTCCCCTCCATTGGTGCACCTACCAAACCAAGGCTTCCAGAGAGAGTGAGGCTCATGCCTTTCCTTTTAAAGACCTGCAGCAGACCAAGGGGTGCTCAGACTGTGGGATCTCTGCTCAACAGCCCTCCCTGGTGCTGTCTGCCTGGCTGCTCCTGCAAAGCAGGGCACACTCCAAAGCGAGGGACATTAAGCCTGCTTGAGCACTCCATGGGCAACTCAGAACAAGCACATTTCTCCCTGGAACGGTCAGTGATTAAACTTAGGGGATCAGAAAACAGGCTCGCAGGCTAGATCCTGTACCCCCAAGACCCGATTGTATTGCTCAGGGACACAGAAGGGAGAACTGTGAGCTAATCTTAGAAGGTGAGGGAGCTCACGTGGGCAGAACTAAAAGAGAGTGGCGTGTGGGTCTAAGCTGCAGCACACTCGTGGAGCACCCCTATCCCCACAGGAAAGCCGCATTTTCAGTCCAGGGCAAGATCCTGGGCAGGGAACCTCCCAGCCTGCAGTGCCATTGCTGGTGAGCTCAGTTAGTTTGGGCTGCTGCTTGTGGCCAGACACCGGAAGGTGATAAGCGAGGCAAGGGAAGAGAAAAAGAGTGAAACCCACTTACAACTGCCAGACTGTGAATCCCAGACTGCTCCTCCCCACAAGCAGATGTTTTGGTGACCTTCCCCAGCTGGCCTTTGACCCCTGCTGAGACAGCTCTTGTGCCTGCTTTTGCAGAACCTGAAGGCAGGCTCACTGAACCCAGCCCCACCCAGCCTCACTCCTCCATCCACTCAGCTGTGGTAGAGCACAAAAAGGAGTCCCCTGGGAACTCCAGAGCGCCACCTACTGGCTGGGACATCTAAGTGCTTCTCCTGATTGACTAGAGCCAGTCAGAGGTTCCAAAAAACACCATTGCAGCTGGCTTTTACCCGCAAGTGCCACCTACTGACAGGGAGAACAACTTGTACAGCTCATTAAGCATTTACTGATTCAGTCATAGAGGGCGTGGCTGACTCCTACCCACAAGCACCACCTACTGAGTTAGAGATTATACTGGGCTTTCTGATATAATTCATATAGTTAAGAAGACCAGAGTTGGTAATGAGAAAGGATTTCAAAGATCGTCATCTCCTCTTGCCGACAAGAGACAGGGAATCTGCTTGTGTGCATAGTATACCACCACTATAGCCTACAAATAACTAGCAATTGAGAAAACCACCACACTAAGGATATCTATAACCAAGATATCCATCCAGAACCTAGACCACATAAAATACTCACAAGCAAAGCCAAAGATCCTCACCCAATGTATGCTATAGGCACAGCCTTAAGAGTGAGGGGGGAAAAGAAGATCCCATCTAAACAAAAGAAAGTCCAAAATCAAAAAGTGACAGCATCTCCAGATTAGAAGGAATCAGTGCAAGAACTCCAGAAGTATGAAAAATTAGAGTGAAAGGACCTCCCCAAAGGAGCACACCAGCACACTAGTAAAGGATCCCAACCAAAATGAAAATACTGAAATGAATTTCAAATGTGGATTGTGAGGAAGTTCAATGAAATCTAAGAGAAAATGGAAAACCAACTCAAAGAAACCAGAAAAATAATTCAGAAAATAAATGAAAAATTTACCAAAGAGATAGATATATTTTCAAAAAAACTAAGTAGAACTTCTGGAAATAAAAAATTCACTTAGAGAAATACAAAACACACTGGTAAGTTTTAAGAATAGACTAGAAAAAGCAGAAGAAGGAATTTCAGTGCTTGTAGAAAACTCTTTTGAATTAACCCAATCAGTCAAAAATAAAGAACAAGAAATAAAGAGGAACAAAGTTTACAAGAAATATGGACTTATGTAAAATAGCCAAATATAGAATCATAGGCATCCCTGAGGGTAAAGAAGTAAAAGCAAAAAGCCTGAAAAACCTATTTGAGTGAATAATTGAGGAAAACTTCCCTGGTCTTGTTAGAGATTTAGACATCGAGATACAAGAAGCTCAATGAACAACTGGGAGCTTCTTTGCAAAAAGGGCATCATCAAGGCATATAGTCATCAGCTGGGCCAAAGTCAACATGAAAAAGGAAATTCTTTGAGATGTGAGGCAAAAATATCAAATAACTTACAAAGGAAAACCCATCAGACTAACAGCAGACTTCTCAATAGAAATCTTACAAGACAGAGGGATTGGAGTCCTATCTTTAGTCCCCTTAAACAAAATAACTGTCAGCCAAGAATTTTGTATTCTTCAAAACTAAGTTTCATAAGTGAAAGAGAAATAAAGTATTTCCCAGACAAGCAAACACTAAGGGAACTGGTCACCACTAGACCTGCCCTACAAGAAATGCTTAAAAGTGTCTATATATGGAACAGAACAATTGATACTCACCAGCATAAAAACTTCCAAAAGTTAAAACTGATAGCTCTTATAAAACAGCAACAGAAGGGAGGGAACAAAGCAACTAGGTAACAATCAAAATCATGACTGGAAAATTACCTCACATATCAATAATAACATTTAATGTGAATAGTCTTAATGTCCCCCCTCAATGTAGACGGTTGAGTGGATTAAAAAACACAACCCAAATATATGCTGTCTCCAAGAAACCCATTTAACTCACAAAGATTGTCACAGACTTAAGGTAAAGGGGTGGAAAAAAATATTTCATGCAAATATAAACCAAAAGGAAGCAAGAGTAGTTATTCTCATATCAGATAAAATAGACTTAAATCAACAATGGTAAAAAAAAAACGGTCATTATATAATGATAAAGGAATCAGTTTAACAAGAATATATAATAATCCTAAATATACATGCACCTAAATATAAATATAAAAGAACTCCCAGATTCATAAAGCAAATTCTACTAGATCTAAGGAAAGAAATAAACATCAACATCATAATATCTCGGGACTTCGACACTCTACTGACAGAACTAGACAGATGATTACAGCAGAAGATAAACAAAGAAACACTAAACTTAAATGGGACTCTAGAACAAATGGGCCTAACAAACATTTACAGAACATTCTACTCGTTCTCATCAGCATGTGGGACATTTTACAAGATAGATCATAATGTCAGGCCACAAAACAAGTCTCCCAGAAAATTTAGAAAAATTGAAATCATACCATGTGTCTTCTCAGACCGCAGTGGTATAAAACTAGAAATCATTTCCAAAAGGAACTCTCAAAAATACACAAATACATGGAAATTAAACAAAATGCTGCCAGAAAATCCTTGGGTTATTGACAAAATCAAGACAGAAATAAAAATTTTTTAAAAAATTGAATGACAAGGCAACATAAGCTTCCAAAATCCATGGGATACAGTAAAAGCAGTGCTAAGTGGAAAAATCATAGCCTTAAATGCTTACATCAAAAAGACAGAAAGATCACAAATTAGCAATCTAATGTCACATCTCAAGGACTAGAAAAAGAATAAATCAAGCCCAAAGCTAGCAGAAGTAAAGAAATAACAAAGCTCAGAATAGAACTAAATGAAATGAAAACCAAAAACCATACAAAGGATCAATGAAACAAAAAATTTATTCTCTGAAAAGACAAACAAAATTGATAGACCACTAGCTAGATAAACTAGAAATAAAAGAGAAAAAACTCACATAAGCTCAATCAAGAATGAAAGAGGAGACATTACAAATAATATGACAGAAATACAAAATATTATTCCTAGCTACTATGAAAACTTCTATGCTCACGAACTAGAAAACTTAGAGAAAATGAATAAATTCTTGCAAACACACAACCTCCCAAGCCTGAATCAGGATGAAGTGGGAGACCTGAACAGACCAAAATGAATAGCAAGATTGAAACAGTAATAAAAAATCTCCCAAGAAAAAAAAGATGCCTCAGACCAGATGGAATCACAGCCAAATTCTATCAGATCTACAAAGAACTGGCACCCATTCTACTAAAACTTTTGCATAACATTGAGAAGGAGGGAACCCTCCCTAACTCATTCTACAAAGCCAGTATCACCTTGATACCAAGCCAGCAAGGAATACATCAAAAAAGGAAAATTAGAGACCAATGTCCCTTATGAACATAGATGCAGAAATCCTCAAAAAAAAATACTAGCAAACTGAATTCAACAGCACATCAAAAAGATAATCCACGAAGATCAAGTAGGTTTCATCCCAGGGATGAAAGGATGGCTCAACATATGCAAATCAATAAATGTGATTTGCCACATAAACAGAAGTAAAAACAAAGACCATGTGATCATCTCAATAGATGCAGAAAATGCATTTGATAAAATCCAGCACCACTTCATGGTAAAAACCTTCAATAAACTAGACATAGAAGGAATACACCTCAAAAAAACAAAAGCTATATATGACAAACCCACAGCCAACATCATACTGAATGGGGATAAGTTGAAAGCATTCCCTCTAAGAACTGAAACAAGACAAGGGTGCCCCAGTTACCACTTCTATTCAACATAATACTGGAAGTCCTAGCCACAGCAATCAGGTAAGAGAAAGAAATAAAGCACATCCAAATTGGGAAAGAGAAGGCAAAATATCTCTGTTTGCCGATGATATGATCGTGTATCTAGAAAACTCCAAAGACTCCACCAAAAGACTCCTAGAATTGATAAATAAATGCAGCAAAGTCTCAGGTTACAAAATCAATGTGCAAAAATCAGTAGCATTTCTATATACTACTAACAGTCAAGCTGAGAGTCAAATCAAGAATGCAATACCATTTAAAATAGCTGCAAAAAATATTAATATATAGGCATATACTTAACAAAGGAAGTGAAAGATCTCTACAAGGAGAACTATAAAACACTGATGAAAGAAATCACAGATGAACAAACAAATGAAGAAACATCCCATGCTCATGGATTGGAAGAATCAACATTGTTAAAATGTCCATACTGCCCAAAGTGATTTATAGATTCAACACAATTCCCATCAAAATGCCAATATCATTTTTCACTGATCCAGAAAAAAATAATCCTATGTTTCACATGGAACCAAAAGAGAGCCTGAATAACCAAAGCAATCTTAAAGAAAAAAAATCTGGAGGCATTGCATTACCTGACTTCAAATTATACCACAAGGCTATAGTAACCAAAACAAAACAATATGGTACGGTATAAAGGTAGAGACATAGATCAATGGAACGGAATAGAGAACCCAGAAATAAAACCAATATAGCTACAACCAACTGATTTTTGACAAAGCAGACAACAACACATACTGGGGAAAGGATACCCTATTCAATAAATGGTGCTCGGAAAATTGGACCACCACATTCAGAAGAATGAAACAGTATCCCTATCTCTCATCGTATACAAAAATTAACTCAAGACCTGAAACCATAAATATTCTGGATGAAACAATAGGAAAAACTCCTAGACATCAGACATCTAGGCAAAGAATTTATGACTAAGACCCCAAAGGTAAATACAGCAACAACAAAAATAAATAAATGGAACTTAATTAAATTAAAAAGTTTCTGTACAGCAAAGAAAATAATCAACAGAGCAAATAGACAACCTACAGAATGGGAGGAAATACAAACTACACATCTGAATAAGGACTAATAGCCAGAATCTACACAGAACTCAAACAAATCAGCAAGAGAAAAACAACCACATTAAAAAGTGTGCAAAAGACATGAACAGATTTTTTTCAAAAGAACATAGACAAATGGCCAATAGACATATGAAAACATGCTCAACATCACTAATCATCAGGGAAATGCAAATTAAAACCACCTTACCCCTATCAGAATGGCCATTATTAAAAAATCAAAAAACAATAGATGTTGGCATGGATGTGGTGAAAAAGAAACTCTCGTACGCTACTGGTGGGACTATAAACTTGTACAACATCTATGGATAATTTTTAGATTCCTCAAAAAATTAAAAGTAGACCTATCATTTGATCCAGCAATCCCATTGCTGGGTATCTACCCGAAGGAAAAGAAGTCATTATATCAAAAAGATAACTGTACATGAATGTTCATCACAGCACAACTCACAGTTGCTAAGATGTGGAATCAACCTAAATGCCCATTAATTGATGAGTGGATAAGAAAATATGGTATATGTTAATACATACCATAGAGTGCTTCTCAGCCATAAAAAGGAATGAAATAATGTCATTTGCAGCAGCATGGATGGAACTGGAGAATATCATCCTGAGTGAAGTATCTCAGGAATGAAAAAACAAACACCACACATTCTCACTAATAAGTGGGAGCTAAACAGTGGGTACACATGGTCATAAAGTGGTGTAAAGGACATTGGAAACTAAGAAGGGGAGAGGGTGGGAGGAAGATGAGGGATAGATAAAAACTTAACTATTGGATATTCTGGTGATGGGCACTCCAAAAGCCCTGACTTCAGCATTATACAATTCATCCATGTAACAAGAACACTTGTACCCCCTAAAGTTTTGAAAAAAAATTATATTAAAAAAGAATCCTCTCTCTTATTGAAAAAAAGTAATAAGAACTTGGGGCAAAAATTTGATCATAACAAATATTTAAGTGCAACACCCTAAAATAATGTGTCTTTAATATATTCTAGTAATAAAATATGTTTTCTATCCTCCCAAAAACCTGTATTGACACTGGGGAGAGAGGTACATATAAAAAACCAAAAATTATAGATCCAAATCAACGACCGCAAGTAAATCTGCATTCGCCTTTCCCAGAGTCCTTTGCCCTGAGGCTGTCCATGTGATAGATAGCAGTCCGCTGCACAGAAGTCAGGCTGTGAGGCTTTTTTCCTGATTGCTCCCACTCATCTTCCCTGAGAGCTACAAAATCAGCAGGCCCACAGTTTGGAGGCTGTGACACATTTGACAACAGAGCCTTCTATGAGGGATGGCTATGCCAGAGAGTCTCCAAGAACCTCTATGTCACCTAGAAAACATTCTCCTTCTGAAAGTAAGTGGCCCGTGATTTAACATGACAAATGGGCACTGAGAAATCCAGGTACACTCAATTCTTTACCAGTTTTATCTATGTGATTAGTTAATAGAATTAAAAAAAAAAAAAGAAAATGAGCCTGCATTCTCCAGCAAAAGAAAAAGCTGAAGCTGATGACAGGCTTGGGGGTTTCAGAATACGAGTAACTACTCTTTCTTTTCTCGACTCGCTTCCTTATTTAAACTTGTCTGCCAGAATAATAGATTTAGCTTTTGGTTTTGCAAAATTAATGTTTAATAAAAAATGATTCATGATTCAGCAAGTTGGTTTTTTTCTTTTTCCTATGAAGAGCCAAGGTTTGCATTGTCTGGGAAGTTCTCACTTTAGCAAAACATTTTGTTAGAGGAAAAAACCTAGCTTAGCAGACAGACTGTAGCCTAACTCTTTGAGAGTTATCAGCAGTGCCTTGGAAAGCATAAAGCTGCAGGGCACTTCGATGGAATGAAAGGGAAAGTTCTGATGAGCTTGGAAGTGTGAGATTTTTTTTCCTCCCACTGTCTAAAGATGGAAAGGTGATTCTGTGTTCTGTGGCCTTCTTTGGGAAAAAATCTTTTTTAGGGGGAGGGCGAAGGTAAATACTTATTTATAATTTACTTAGATCTTAAGAAAAGATCCTCAAAACCCTATATAGACTTTCCATTGATTTTTTAAATAATAGCTTTATTGATATATAATTCATATACCATAAAATTCACTCTTTTAAAGTGAACAATTCAGCTGTTTTTGTATATTCACAGAGTAATGCAACTATCACCACTATCTTCTAATTTACCCACCTAATTTAGATGCTTTCTACTCTTAATGTTTTCACTACAAAGAAAGCTCTAAGTTACCTCCACCACGCAAAGAATTACCTCTGGAACAAAAACAAGGCCTATCCCCAAACATCTTTCTATTTATCATTCGTTGATAGAATTTTGCTCTCTGATTTCCAAGGAGAAAGACAATTATTCCTGGTCACTTTTCCTCAATGTTATGTACAACATAGGTAGTAGCAAAAAAAATACCTGTACTATAAATTTGTTTGCACTTTAATAGTTCTTTTGCTCTCTCTCCCCACATAAAATTATCTAGCTAGTCTCAATAATGCTTTCATTTTAAAAGTGATCATTTTTAAAGAGCAGATTTGAGTTCACAGCAAAATTGAGAGGAAGATACAGAGGTTTCCCACATAGCCTCCAAACATGCTGCTATGGTTTGAATGAGTGTGCCCTGCCTCCAAATTCATATGTTGAAATTCTAACCCCAAATAATGGTATTTGAGGGTAAGAACTCTGGGAGGTGATTAGATCATGAGGGCTCAGTCCTTATGAAGGGGATGATTGCCCTTATAAAAGAGGTCAAGTGAGCATTTTTGCCCTTTCCGCCACGCGAGGATGCAGAGAGAAGGAGCCCTCTATGAACCAGGAAGCAGATTCTCACCAGATACCAAATCTACCAGTGCCTTGATCTTGGACTTTCTAGCCTCAAGAACTATAAGATATAAACGTTTGTTGTTTATGAGCCACCGAGTTCACAGTATTTTGTTATAGCAGCCCAAACTGACCAAGACACATGCACAGCCTCCACCATTATCATCAACCCGAGTGGTACATTTATTACACTTGATTAACCTATGTTGACACGTCATCACCTAAAGTCCATAGTTTCCATTAGGCTTCACTCCTGGTGTTGTACATTCTATGGATTTGGACAAGAGTATAAAGACATATATCTAAAATTATAGTACTATATAGAGTATTTTTACCACCTAAAAATCTTCTGTGCTCTACCTATTCAACCCTCCTTCCCTCTAACCCCTGGCAACCACTGATCTTTTTACTGTCTCCACAATTTTGCCTATTCCAGAATGTCATGTACTTGGAATCACTCGTAATTCTTTTTCTATGACCTTTCTCCCTTTCTTCCCATTCCACGGCTTCCTCCCCAGGCAAAGCCTTACCACCTTCTGCTGGGATTATCATGATGGTTTCCTAAGTGTTCTCCGCTTCCACCCTCACTTCTTCCCACCCTGTACCTCCCTGCACAAGGCCGACATATTCATCACCCTAAAACACCACTTTTACCATGTCACTTCTTTATTCCGAAATCTTTGGTGGCTATCTTTGCCCATCCCTTGGCTTAGAATTCAAGATCCTTTTCAACAGGGTCCCAGCCTATCTTGATGGTTTTTTTCTGAGATTGTTCAAGAAACACACCTTCTCAAGCCCACATACATACCATGAGATTTTCTACTTCTGTGCCTTTGCTCAATTGCTTCCCCTCAACTGAAAGGCTCTTTCACACCTCCCCAAATCTAAATAAAGTCTCTGATGAAGTCCACCTCCTCTAGGAAGTTTTCCCCCATGACACCACTTCTCAATGCTTTCTTCCCCATCTCCACTTCATGGCCATGGCACTCATTGACTTTTCTGCTTTTGTTGCCAGTTATCTTTTCCTTGTATATTTGTTGAGAAAAATGTCTTGTACATCTTCATATCCCTGTATCCCTGGCACTGTGCTTTTCACACAGTATGTGCAAAACAATTACACACTGAACAATTACCTCCATGGTACCATTTGATTGCATCACATTGAAGAGCTTTGAGAATAAGCTTTACCATCCATCATGTGTTACTTAAATGAAAAACATTTACTGAACACTTACTGTGTGCGAAGCACCAAAATGAAGACATTCCCATATATACATAGGCATCGTAATCTAGTGTGTCACAAAAATTTTTCAGGAAACCATTGTTTGTAACTGGAAGTTTGGATCCCCCTGGCTGCAGTGGCAGTGCTGCGGGGCGGGTGGCAGTGTCTGCTGAAGGATCAGTACAGGAGAAGGGAGGTCCCATATGGTACCTAGTATATCCTGATTCATCTTTCTGGTCAGGCATGGCATTATCAGAAAAAAATAAAGAAGGATTTGAAGAGTTCTTTCAGGTCATCTAATGCAACACCCTCCCAATCTCAGGATCTCTTCACGAGATGAGATTATATGTTTGCATTTGTTCGTATCTGCACAAAGAAACACTGAGAGACATACAAGAAACTAGTTACTAATCATGGGGTGGATGGGACAGGATAGAGAGCAACAGAAGTGGAGGGTGAATTTTCATTGTATATAATCTTTTTAAAACTTATTTTTCTTTTTCAACCAATGAATATGTTACTCTTTAAAAACTTAATTTCATTTAAAAACAAAGAAAGAGAAAACAATATGGGATGATGGCATGAGGGTTGCACAAACTATGATGGGAACCAAAGCCCAGCTTCCTTCTTCCACAGACATGTATGGCTTCTCTTTATATTCTCATGGATTAGGGTAGAACCTTCTTCACTCTTTTTCACAAGTTTTGTTTTCCTCACGTGCTCCTAGGAAACACAGCTGTGTCTTGTGCTTCACTCTTTCCCTGGTGCTAAGCACATAGATTTTTGTCTGGTAAGTACTTATGGAACGAGTCAATGACTGTGTGTCCAGACTCCTTGCTGCTTCCAATTGGAGGATACAGTCTAATTTGTCCCTGTCCCTTTAAAATCTGACCTGGACATGGCTATAATCTGATAATGATACAGATACAGAGGGACAGAAAGACTATTTCTCCTCCCCATTTTGAGTCCTTTGACTTAAATTTCCTATTTTTATTCACAAACTTTTATACCTACTGCCTGCACTCATGTTGCATTTGTGGCCAACTAAGTCACGCAGGTCCATAAGTTGCTGGTTTTTCTAAACAACTGAATCATTTCAAAATGCACTTTTAGCCACCATAATGGGTATATTTCATAAATTTGAAAGACATTAAAGTCAGAGCAAAGAATTTTTATGATAATTGTCTAAGACTCATCTCTATCATTTTAAACAGATTGAAGAAGATCCTAGAAAGGGAATTTATCTCAGTCTGGAATAATCCATAAGATCAAGCTGAGGCTGGAATTAGGGTCTCTAATTAAAATGTGTTTTATAAAGGGAAATCCATGGCCACATAGCACAGGGCCTTTTTGTCTTTTTTAACCATGCCCATGCTATTGAAGAAGAAACTGAAGCTTAGAAAGTTTAAGGCATTTGCTATTATAATGCAGCCAAAAATGGCAGAACCAGAACTCATATTAGATTTAGGGCAATCTGACTCTAATGCTTATGCTATCAGCACTATTCTTGGAATTGTTGACAGGATTGAAGGAGATCAAATAATCTGTGGCAGCTTTCTGTAGCAAAGCTAAATGGATCTGAATTTGAAGTCACATCACAGCTAATGCAGCAGTAAAGTAGAAAGAAACCATCTTCGTGCAATCTCTGCACAAAGTTGACTCAAAAGCTGATCTATGTTCATTTCTTACAAAAATTGTTAAGTGGTTGTGGCAAGAAAGTGTGTGTGTGTAGGACTTATGTTTTCCTGAGAGTACATCAAAGTGGATTTCAAAAACTCATAGGCTGAACATCCTTTTGAGATATCTGTGCAAAGGAGAATGTTTTTATTTTGAAATACAATAATCATTAGCTACCATTTTGCCTTTATACAGTGTATGCCTTCTTCCTCAAATTTTCAAAATCTAACTCTTATGTTTTGCTAGTCATGAAATATTTGAAATTTAATTTTGGGTTTTGAGTATTCCTAATTCCACACATAACCCCATATTGGAATGCAGGTTATAAGCAATAGAAACAGGTGAATGACATCTTGGGACAAATTAGTATAAACCTAGAATTCAGGACACATCACTTGGTACACTCAAAAGCAAACCCTTTAACTTTAACAAACATACACATACACACTTACTCACATGTATTCAAGATAAAATATAGGTAGAAAATTTATTCTACTAGGTGTATAGAAAATGGGCCCCAGGAGTAACCATACTAATCAAGGAAAGTGACAAGAAAGATTAATGTCCTTTATCAACAACAGCATTTACTTTGCTCCTCTGAGCTATCTGATCTATGAGCTGAGGTAAATTGTGTGTTCAAAGCAAGACAATAACTCAGCGGTTGCTATGTCAGAGTTTGGGTTGGTCCAAGTGTTTCTGAGTGCTCAGTTAGGAGACTACGCCAAGATTCTTTTCTTCTCGCTTTCTTTTCTTTTATCCCCAGGAAGGGATAGGGCAATAAATTATAAGTGATAATTTTAAAATATGCACAATTTCTGATATTAACACAAAATTTTAATCAGCCACACATTCTTAGGGGGCGATTAAAATATTCCTAGTGTAATCTATTTACATGATAATCAATAACAATACATTGAGTTTTCAGGAATTTGGAGACGAGCTGATACTGCGAGGAAAGTGAGACTTGCACTAGGGCTTTGAAAATACACATGATTTTGACATGCAGAAGGATACAGCAGGAAGTCATTTTCTGGAGGAGAATTAACAGCAAAAGCAAAAGCTAAGTAATGCATAGGAAAGAATCCCTATACAGACACAAGAGCCTGGGGGGCAATAGAAACTCAGGCCAGAAGGCATGGCTAGGATTATGGAATCAGCGTGAGGGTATTAGAAAGGTGGTGGGAAACAAGGATCTAGTGATTGTTTTAGAGCATAGAAGAGATTTGAACAATTAGTCTAATAATGATTTTCAACAATGTTAGCATTTAGGTTTGGGAGCCATGTCAAATGAATTTGTGTGGTTTTTTTTTAAATAATAAATGATCACTATAATTTTTTTTAAAAATAGAAGTACATAAGTTAAAAAGTAAAAATCCTTATTTCTACCCTCATTCTTCAGAAATAACAATGATACTATTTGGGGAGTTGTAGACATATTATTATTTTTTATATGAATGGGATCATTATCTTCAAAATTTGCTTTTTACCTCCTATACTATACCAGAGCCATATTTCCATTTAAGTTTATAGAGATCTACCTTATATTTTTAGAAGTCAGTATTCCAAAATAAATGTTCTAAAATTTATTTAAGCATTCTCCTTCTTTTGGACATTTATGTGACTACATAAATCATCAGTTCTTTTGCTATTCTAAATAATGCTGCAATGAACATCCATGGAGTATATGACTTTTTGTGAGATCATTAAGGCTCAGTGATATAATTATAAAATGTCTTTTCCATTTACTTTATAGTATTTAAAAATGGCCTAGTAAAATGCTGTTCTTTGTGTCAGAACTGTATGTCAAACTGGAAGAACTAGGAGAAAATATAGCAAAGGAGTAGGATTCAACAATATAGAGGCTAAGAAAGAGAGTGGTTCAAGAAGATATATGAAAAAGCAGTGGACATTTACCAGGACTTGCATTTATTTCAGTATAGCCAGGAGCTCTAGGCTCCTGGAATAGGGTAATCCTCAAAGAGACTTCAAAAGAGATTCAAAAGGAAGTTCTTTTACTGCAGAAGTGCCTGGTTAGAGAAGTTTCCCAGAGTAGAAAAGATTTGAGTTCGATCTTAAAGGATGTAGAGGATTTGTACAGGCTAAAGAATAGGTAATAAATTTCCAAGGACAGAAGTGTTGATGTTTTGATGTTCAGCCAAACAAATTCAGATAGTTATTTGAATTTATATATATTCCATCTAACTTTGGACACATCTCACAGACATCTTCTCTGAGTAGTCTGAAATGAATACCTCGTGTCTGAGGGCAAAATATGCATCATAAACAAACTAGTACATGAATAGTTAAAAAGGTCTGGGTAAAACCTTGAATAAATAAGAGCTTGCAAAAGATATTGCATTTCTTTGTTCTATAAGATTTCATAAAATGCACGCAGAAGCCAAAACCAAATGTGTCCTGGAAAGGAACCAACAACCGATTAGTATGTCAGTAATTCAACATGAGCATTAAATTCTCATGGTTTTAAAAAAAAAAATACCTAAAAGTAATCTGCAGGACATTATCTTCCACATCTGGTGTCTGGAGTGCTCTGATCATGACACCCAGAGATTGTGCTTTGTTCTAGTTAAGGAATGAATGAACATACTGGGCCACAAACAAATCAATACCATTTAAGTGTTTTTAAAAATTTGATTAATAATTAGCTGGAATTTAATCTGTCCCTCAACAGAGAGTGGTTTTCAAAATAAATGCTTCTTGAAAAGAGCAGTTGGAAAGAAAACAAGAATCAAATTTTCCTTTCCTAAGTGTGTAGAAACAGGCAGAGTCAATGTACACCCTCTGTTGTATTTTTTTTTATTATCTTTGCCCCAAACTCACATATATCATTCAACATGTTATTTTTTATTTACCTGGAAGTTGGTAAGGTAGATGCTCTTATATTTTGGGAAGGAACCAAGGGTTAAGACATCGAGCTATCCAGTTGCCCGTTAGCTGCCAGTTGCTATTTGTCAGATGACCCCATGATAATGTCTAAGGGTGTATTTTAACTGAAAATGCTTCAAATTGCTTCTCTGAATGGCAAGATAATAGTTTCAATATTATTTCTTAACATGTTTTTATATGCTACATAGGACCCAAAGAAATGGAAGGAAAGAGCATTTGTTGACCACTTGCTATGTGCCAGTCACCATGCTGGGTGCTTAAAGTCTCAGCCATACCAATCAATAAATAAGGGGCAAGTCTAAAGTAGGTATTTGGTAACCCATTGGTGAATTATGAAGACAAACGAAGCCTAACAATGATAAAACAGACTTGATAGTTTTCAGTGTTTCCTTATTTAACTTCACTCATCCAATATATCAGTAGGCATTGAGTGCCTCCTACGTGCTAGGTACTTACTCGTGTTTCTAGGAATGTAACAGTGAATGAGACAGATATATAGTCTCCCATGGAAGACAAAACCGAACAGCAACAAACAAAACCACAACTATTCAGGCATGGCAGGGACTGCTAATTGTCCCCCAATGTCCACCCTGCCCTTCCCCTCTTTAGCAATAATCCCCACATTCCCCACCAAGGAATTTTAGCATACAGCCACCCAGCTAAACACTACACTTCCCAATTCCCCCTAAGGATGGGATCCATATGTTGCTTCCGGATCACATCCTTAAAGAAGAAACTGGTTGTCTTCCACTCTTTCTTTGCCCTTCCCATGAGCTAGACTATGAACATGTCTCGATGAACCGGCTTTAACAACACAGATGAAGGCAACATCCAAGGAGATGATTAGCAACAAGACAGAAGGAATCTGGATCCCTGGCTCACCTCATGGTACAGACACCTGGCTGCCCACCTCTCTCTGGACTGATAAATCAGAGAGAAACTTCTAACTTGCTCGAGCCACTCTATTGTTGTATCTCTTTGTTATGGCTGCTTAGCCTATACAGCAGACAAACAAAATAACTGACAATTATAAAAGTGCTTTGAAGGAAACAAGTAGGTAGAAGAAAAAATGAACAGTTATCAGTGGGGAGGAGTGAGTTATGGCAGATAATATGCTCAGGCCTCTCTAAGGAGGTGACATTTAAGCTGAGACTCAAAGGATGAGAGGAGACAATTTGCAACTTTTTCATTTCCCTATGGTGCCTTCTTTAGTTCTTTCTTTTTCCCTATGTCTTTATTGCTTTGTTCTTCTTATCTTATCCTTTATGTAAGCCAGGGTGAAAATATTACACAGTTGTATAAAAGCCCTGGGAAAGGGCTATTACTGGGGTATCTGATGTCTCTGAAGGTGCCATGGTTGCGGCATTTATGTGAAAGGCTACATACACATCCATCAACAAGCCAGTGACAAACCTTACTGAACAGTGGTCTACCTTTCATTATAGTCACACTGTGTATCAGTGCCTACTGATACATTAGATAAATGAGGTCAAATAACTAAACACTGAAAACTATCAAGTTTGTTATATCATTATTATATTTGGCTTGTCTCCATAATGGTGTTACCAAATACCTACTTTAGCATTTCTACTTATTGACTGATTGGCGTTATTGAGACTATGAAATGCTTGAGGGCAAGAATGGTCCTATTATCTCTGTATCCCTAGCACACTACTTAGCAGTTATAAGAGTTCAATCCACTCTATTGAATGACTAAGTTTACAAAGTACAAGTTGCCAAATGTTCTAAAAATGTCCCCTATGAATAACTTTATCTTGCTACAGACTTTCCTTTGGCAACACAAAGATAGGACCTCACAGCAGTTGTATCTTTTAAGACAGCTCTTCCAAAGAGGCGGTAATGTTCTGGTGACTGAAGTCAGGATTTAGATCCTCTGTCTTGCCCTCTCTTGGGCCAGATGACTAGAGGCAACCGAGGTGTGGCCCCACCCCTAGAACAGTGAATGCATCATGGCTCTCGATCTGGTCTGTTATTGCCGCAGAGCCCTGGATTGCATTCAGAGGGCTAAACATCCCCCACACCCTCACTCCCATCCCAGTTCCTATCCTATCAATGACTCAAGGATAGAAGGAAGGGAGACTTAGCCAGGGGATGATTTTATTAGTCTTGAGTGTTGTCAGTAACATGCTCATCTGGTTCTGTTTTTTTCTTTTTGTTTAATTCTATGTGTATCATTGTTAAAAAAATTATACTAGCTAATAAGGAAGATAACAATTTTATTTAACTTTCTTATGTGCTAAGCACTCTGCTAATAGCTATACACGAATTAACTTATTTAAGCTCTATAACAGCCCTATAAGGCAAGCACTATTACCATTCCCATTTTATAGATGAGATAACTGAGAATTAGAGAAAGTAAACGACTTGCAGAAGGTATTACATGTCTAGGCTGACCAATCATATCAGTTTGCCCAGGATGAAGGGGTTTTCTGGGATGCAGGACTTTCGGGGCTAAAACTGGAAGTGTCTGGGCAAACTGGGATGAGTCGATCATCCCATGAGTAGCTGAAGAAGAATTTGAGACTAGGTTATTGGATTCTAAAGCAGTTGCTTTTAACCATTACTTTATAGTGCTTGATTTTTTTTTAAGAGTTCATTCCTAAAAAGAATGAAAGTACTCTCTAGAGTACCTAGCAAATGTTAAATGAAAACAATCATAGCCACAAAGTCTTTTACATGAGGTCAGGTTATTCTGCACTGCAATTTCTGTGAGGGTGTTTTTCGAAACAACTATTAGCATATGCACTCTGAGAAAGATGATTTCTGATTTGGTGTCTGAAAAAAAGTCAGTATTGATGTATAGAAAGCATTTCTGAAGCTTAAAATACTTCCTATATAATATGAACATGAATATCAAAGAATTCTCTACTAAGCTCATTATAAATGATATACATTTTTTCATGGACACTTTCCCCAGCAATGAGCTGTATCACCTCTAGCATTTCAGAATAATTGATGAGAACTGTGCTGGGAGCCCTGAAGGAGCAAGCCCTGCTTCTTGCAGAATTGGTCTCACAGTGGAAGAAGCAAGAAAGTAGAACATGGAAGTGCAGTCTTAGAAGAGCTGCCATGCGAATTTCATTTTGCATTAAGATTAAACTGAAATAGAATTAAGATTTCAAAAGATTATTTCTCTTTGCCTTTATCACACAATCCCTGACAACATCAAAGACCTAGGTGACTCTTGGCTGGTTCAGGAAAAAAAAAATCTGCTTGGATTCCTCCCATGGATGGGCTCCCAGGAGCCCATCTGCGAAGGACACTGCATTAATAAGCACTTCTCATGATTCCAAGGTGAGTAAGACACAGTCTGCTGCCCTCCAGGAGTTTACAGTACATTGGCGACAGCTGTGATGAAAGATAATGACCAGAAGATGCAGCAAGGGGAAAGTGCTGTGGGAATACGCAGGAGGGAGCGTCCTTTCTTACTTGTGGGACACAAAAGTTTCCCAAAGGAGTTGGTTTCAGCGGGTGCACAGAATGGCAAAAGGAGGAAATGAGGAGCCCTGTCTCCCTCCCCCCAGGCAGAGAACATGGAATTAGCAAAGCCATGAGGAAGTCTGAGTCTTAAAAAATCAAGACTGTCAGGCACAGTTGATGTTACATATGGGAGCACAATAAAATAAAAAACAAATCAAAAGCCAAAACAACATAGAACTCGGATTTTAAAGCTTAATGCATTTCATTTTTTAAAAAAAAAAATTGGGGCTTTGGAAATACATCAGATTTGCATCAAGGCCAGTTCAGTATTCTCACAACTCGACTGATTTCCAAGGCTCTTTCCAAGAATTTATTGTTCATCATTGAGAACCTTAATGTCATAATCAAGCTGTATGTACATATGTATGTGTATATGTATCTTTGTATTATTATCATAACCCAGAAATTCACTGGAATTAATATCAGATCAACTATAGGTATTCAAAAATGAAAATAAAGACTTAACTTTTCAAACCAGGCTCTTTCCCTGAAGGCTTTGCTAGCTCTGAACATTCTGTTTAAGAATTGTGTGATGACATGAGCTTTCGTTCCCATATTGAAGTTATCTATCATCAACACAATCTGTATTTTGAATTATCTCTCTAATAGCCATGATGGATTTGTGATGATCTATTTACATTCTCATTCCCCAGCTGACATTTTGGTCTCATATTTTAAAAATGTTTCGGTTAGATCAGGGAGCCACGTGTGGCCGTGGAATCAATGAAAACCTCAGGCCTCCAAAGGGGTCGTCAGCAGCTTCTCACTAAATGGGTTGACTATGTGCAAGCGCATTGGTTTTTAAGACACCAAGTTTGCTCCTCAACTTTTGCAAAATCAAAACCCAAGTGCATATGTGAGCACCATGGAGGTATGTGAATCATAAGCATTCACAAAATGTCATGTCTAAATTAAGTCTTATCATCAAATAGTATTTATTAAACACCCACGTCCTACATACACATGGCAGTGTTCAAGGTGCATTAGTAACAGAACACCACATCTTTAACTACGAAAATACTTTATAATAAAATGTCAAATGGCTGTTGGAAGTCATAAAGATATTCTTTTACTGTGAATGTGCCCACCATAAATTTCAAATAAACCATGGCATGGGGTAACTTCTCCCACATGGTAAAGTCTTCACTGAAGTGCTTCATGTTGATTTATCCTTATCAGTAAATAAAAGGCTTATATACAAGTCCAATTATGCTTTTTGTGAATATGACATTTCCAGAAGAATTACTCATGTATGGATTCATGTCATTTTGCACTGTGCTTTTTGAAAATTATGAGACAATCGGATACACAGCAGGAAAGAATGTCTATGTTTAAATTGTCAAAGAACCATTTTATTTTAGACTCCATTATACTACTCATTGTTTATTGCTATTGCCTTTTGTAATTACTTCTGAAAATACATACACAAAAAAATTCATAAAAATTCATAAAAGCTGAAGAGATAGAACATTTGAAGACAACAGCATCAAAATTACTTTTTATATCTGGAAGTTGAGGACACATGCGACTGACTGAAAAATAAAATTTTAGTCAATCAACTGGCATTTTGTCTACATAACATTAAAAAATCTGTCTTTGTATCATGTAATTGACTTAAAAAAGCTAAACTGTATGAATCAACTTGTTGTTTACATATCTTTTAGAAAGATGTTGAAACGATTTTAAATCTGAATGGGTTATGTTACCCCCGGTAGACAACTTTTGACTCTGTAGTCACTTTTCTTTACAAATGTTCTCATTATATGCCATTTCTATTGTTCAATTTATCTACAAATACAGTTAACTGTCTTTAGTGTGCTCAGCACTCTATTAGGTAATTTGAGAGCTACAGAAGCAAAAGACGGTCAAAACAACAGTTTACATCTTTCCAGATGAAGTTTCATGACATCTTAATTCCTTTCTCTGCTTCCCCAAGATTAAAAAAAAAAAAAAAATACAATAATCTTTGCTGCTGGCTCATTCCTTAGCTAACATGACACTAAATCATAAAACTATGACTGCATCTTTTAGGGTACTCTCTTTCTGCTCTAGGGTGCAGGCTGTAGAAAACGCTCGCCCTCCAACATGAACAAGGCTCAGATACCGTCCTTTTCCTTTATCGTTTGGCATCTCAGGTTCTCAGACAACTTGGGCGACCCACTAACAATGCCCTTATTAGTTAACAAATGACTCTTTTTTGCCATTTTTGAGATGGGAAATTTGGGGCTTAGAACTAATTAGATGATGTAACACTTATGAAACCCTGTGGCTATGTCCCTGGGGTCCCTGTGAATGAGCTCCAGGAAAATGGCTCAGCCCAATAACGAAACTCTTTCGTGCATCATTCATTGCACTCTCTTAAATGAGGTCCACGTTATGCCCACCTTATACTGCATTCTGTCTCTAATGAATAAAGCTAAGTTAAAATTGCAGAGCAGGGAGGGGGGAGGAGGGAGAGGGGACGGGTATATACACACACAAAGAGTGCAATGCACACCGCCCGAAGGATGGACATATTTGAAACTCGGACTTGGGGTGGGGGGGCGAGGGCAACATACGTAACCTAAACATCTGTACCCCCATAATATGCTGAAATAAAAAAAAATTGCAGAGCAATTAATTTCAGATGGTTTGCTATAAATTAACATAGTGGCAAATTTGTTAATTAAGGATATAATTCCTTACTGTAAAGTAGTTCATAAATTAGTTCTTAACTGCATTTTCATTTCCTTGAGCATTTTATTTGAAGTGGCATCTCATATAAGAGCCCCAAAGACAGTAAAAGCTAAATCTATGACACATATTTTAAAGGGTATTCTAACTCAGCCATAAGCTATTACCATGCCTAGTTAGTTATATTAGAAAATAATTCACATTATTTATCTCTCTTTATGATGAAAACACTATCTTATTAAGTCTAATAAAAAAAACTGGTTCCACGAAAAAATGAAGCAGTATTATATATTTATTTTGTATCTTCTGACACTAAAAGCTAATTTCTGATAAATAAATCAGCACAAAAAAGAGAGCACTCTCTTTAAACCAATAACAGTATTTATTTATAGATGACAAATATCCTCATTTTGGATTAAGCCTTTAGGTATCTCCTGAAAGCTAAATTTTCCATAATCAAGTGTCAGATGTAGTTTTTCCATCAAGTTAAGAGTTTCCTGAAGACTGTGTCCCCACCTGAGTTACCAATTCATATCTCTATGTCTAAGATTGAATGGGGGTAAGAGTGTGAAATTAAAAGTGGGTACACTGCCATTTCTCTGTTATTCTTGGTTATTCAAGGGTTGATTTATCTTGACTTTCCACTCACTGCCTTTTTTCTTCCTTCTTCACCGTTTTTGACCATCTTATTAATTATTTTACCCAAGAAAAGATGGAAGAAAAAGACAAGAGACAGGAAAAGAAATGAATATTCAGCCTATCCTCTGGTATTTCATTTCTGGCATTTTCAGAAACGGATATCATGATAGGATGATGAAACATAGTGACTGGAATGAAGATTTTAGATTATCTGAACATTTCATTCACATATGCCTTTCTTTCTCTCTTTTGTATGAACAGAGAAGAGTTACTGTTATTTCTCCATTATTGAAAGATTAGGATAAACCTGCATCCATAATTTGCTAAACAGAAGGTCAGATTTACAAATTTGGGCCAGTACCTACACTATGGTAAAAAAGTATCTATAGTGAACTGCCAGTCCTATTTAAATGAAACAGACACTGTAAATGCCTCAAGTAGCAGAATTAAAACATAATGCAGCTGGGTGCGGTGTCTCACAACTGTAGTCCCAGCACTTCAGGAGGCTGAGTCAGGAAGATCACTCGAGCCCAGGAGTTCAAGACCAGCCCGAGCAACATAGCGAGACCCTGTCTCTACAAAAAAAAAGTTTTTTAAATTAGTGCGGGAAAATTGCTTGAGCTCAGGAGTTTGAGGCTGTAGTGAGCTATATGATCATACCACTGCACTTCAGCCTAAACGAAAGAGTGAGATCTGTCTCTAAAAAAAGAAAAAAATTTTAAAAACAAAAACCTAATGCAACTGCTGAGTTAATAATGGATCAGCTCTTCGCTTTTCTATTGCAAATAATGTGAATTTTTTACTAAATTTAATGTAAAAAATGCTAGATTCCCCCCCTCTAAATATTCTGCATTCCACTTGGTAGGATGTTAAAAAGTGTGTAAGAGTGATTTATAACTATACAACATTGTATAGCTTATTATAATTTGCCTCTGAAGGGTGTTTTCTTTCAACCTCTGTGATTTCAGTTGTGTTGCCTGCTGTTTTTGCTGTGTCAACATGGGCAAAATTGAGGGCTAAAGTAATTAGGCAAATAATGAAGGACAAAAATATGACTGAGAAAGAAGCTATTTGGCAGTATTGCTCAACACTGTTCAAAGTCAGTTCATAATAGTCCAGTTCTTTGCTGTGTTTTTTTCTCCCCTAAAGCCTTAAATAAAAACATGTGGGTCGGACGCGGTGGCTCACGCCTGGAATCCTAGCACTCTGGGAGGTCGAGGCAGGCGGATTGTTTGAGCTCCAGGAGTTTGTGACCAGCCTGAGCAAGAGCGAGACACTGTCTCTACTAAAAAATAGAAAGAAATTATCTGGACAACCAAAAATATATAGAAAAAAAATTAGCTGGGCATGGTGGCGCATGTCTGTAGTCCCAACTACTGGGGAGGCTGAGGCAGAAGGATCACTTGAACCCAGAAGTTTGAGGTTGCTGTGAGCTAGGCTAAATCCATGGCACTCACTCTAGCCAGGGCAACAGAGCGAGACTTTGTCTCAAAACAAAAACAAACAAACAAAAAAAAAACAAAAAAAAAACATGTGAAGTCAATGAAATTCAAGTAATTTTCATTTGGAATCTCATATTTATAGATGTACTTTTAAAGTTCCTTTTGGAATGAACCACGCTCAATATGGGTATCAGCTCATTCAATCCTTATAGCAATCTCGTGAGGTAGGTACTATTTGATTCCCATTTTATAGATGAGAAAATTGAGGCATGGTAAGGTTAAGATCACACAGTAATAGAAATCAAACCGAAATATCAGATAATATATCTCCAGATCAAAAGTAAAACACTTTGTACTCTGTATTTTATATGAAAAATATTAATACATACTCTATTTCAATGTGTAATTTACCACATTCTGCAGATAGGCAATAACAATTGTGGAGTACTTTGTTTGGTTTGTGAAAAAGACCACTCATTCATAGAACAGAAAGTTGTCTCTAATAACTGAAATTAAGAAAAGAAGCCATTTGAAGTCTCAGCTGTTCTCACCTCCCCCCCAACCAGGAATAAGAAGGTTTAAATTGAGGGTAGTAGAGATCAATCTATATAAATAACATACAGCAGACAGCTACTTTCCTTCATCCAGTAGGAGGCTTTGCTGTAGACTGGATGAAACATTCACTTCAGCAGGAGGAGTAAGAAACCCATTTTACCAACACAGGTCCTGGCTTTGCCCTCCAACCCACGTATACGAGAAATAAAGCAACTATGTAGGCTCAAATCCAACTAGACTGATTCAGAACTCAGAGGGAAAGAAGTGAGATTAATTGGCACTCTGAAACTCTCATAGATACCTTAAATTACTTATTGAGTTATAGTTCCTAAACCAAAAATAATCCACCGCCATCACTGACAGGCTACAATGAGCACGTATTCATCACGGGGTGACACGCCCCTCACCTAGGAAGACTAGGAAGACGTCAGCATGAGCAACCCTGATCCTTTAGGCATGGAAACCCCAGTTATGAAATTCTGGCCATATTGCGGAAGACTGTGCAGACTCTCCACCTCGCACTCTGCTTTGTCTGATACCACATTATTGGAGAAAAGCAAGCCCTAGGTATCATCATCACAGGCATGATGATGCATCATCTTCCCTTGGTCTTAGAGGCACACTCTATAATCCTTCGGAGCCTGCTTGCTTTTTGTGTTTGTCCATCTTCGCCCACAGACTTTTTACCCCTCAACAATTCTTCTTCACCCAGTAATAGTTACTCATCAAGTAGAAATAGACCACATTAGATTTGTCAAATCTGCAACAGTGAGACCACACACCATTTTAGCAATATCTCCTTTCAAGTTTCTGCCAACCCTGTGGCTTTGTTGTCCAAACACTCTTCTATCATGACTGGTACCTAGTGCTGGCTCTTTTTACCTTTGGCTGTTAATGTGGTGGCACTTCTTCCAAACAATCTCTTTCTGGAATAAAATGGAAGCCTATGATGGCTTCTTCAGATCAGCTGAAGGAAGTGTTAACGCTGAGCTCTTCTGCTCCTTTCTTCAGGAGTTCTCTTAGGACCAAAGGGATATCCTCCCTTTCTTGGGGAAAGTATGGGTGTCTAATGAGATTCACATTGTATTTCACGCAAAACAGACTTACCTTTTTTCCTCCATTTTTTTTTTTAAGTCTTTGGAAAGAAAAAATGGAGGACCGTCAAGACAAGGAAAACTAACATTTATTTTGTATCTTTCCTGTGCCAAGTCAAGCCTACATGATGCTGCCTCCACCTGTCTCTTTAGCTTCTTCCTGCTCCACATTCTCTCTTGCTCCCTGGCTTTCTTTCAGTTCCTTGAATGTGCTGTCCTCTGATGGGCTTTTGAATGTGTGTCCCTGCCTGGGAAAATGCTTTCCTCCCTGTTCACTTAACAGCTCTCTCTCCTCCTCCAGATCTCTGCTCACTCATCCCTTCCTCCAGGAAGGCTTCCCTGACTTCTTTGACCACGTCAATACTTTTGTCATAGACTGGCCTGGCCCCATGTGTCTCTACTTTGAAGCAATCACAGTTGTAATGTTACATTTATTTTCATGATTCTTTTATTTTCTCTCTCTCTCTAACTAGATTGTATGCTTCATGACAACAGGGACCATGTATGCTTCTTCTCATCATGGAACTGTAAGCGCTGTGCTGAATTAATGAATGGCTTTCTTTAATTCTCAGAAAATCCTGTGCTATCGACATTTTAAACTTGTTTTTTTTTTAAAGATAAAGAAGCACAGTTTGCCAGGGTAAATAATTTGTCCAAGTCACAGTAAGTGATAGAGCAGGAGACCATACTTATTCATGCATTCATCCCATATTTATTGAGTGCTCATGGCATGCTTTGCTCTGTGCCAGACACTGGAATAAAACAAGAAATAAGTCATTGTTCTTTTGGAAATTCTTAGTTTATTTGAGAGAAAGAGGTTTGTAAACAAATAAGTCAAATATAATATTGTACAGGTTAGGATGTTTGTCCAGCATGCAGCAGGCAGAGGAGAGAGGGCAGATGTATGAAAGGCAGTGAATCATAAAACATAGCAAATGCCTACCAAACAGACCAGTAATAAGGGCATTAGGGTGTAGGGAGCCCTGGGAGCAAAGGCATGGTAGAACATGATTGTGAGGCCCCTGAGACTGAGCAAACAGACAGGAGGTACAGGGACATAAGTTATAAGGCTGGAGATGGGCAGGGTCAGGTTGGGCAGGGCCCCATATGCCATACAAGGACCTTGTACATTATGCCAAAGCAATGTGGAGTCACTGAAGGGCCTCAGTCAAGGGAGATCTGACCAGATTTCAGAAAAGTCACTCTGGAAGTGAGGAGTGGTGGACAAGTTAGGGGCAGGTGAGTTTGGAAACTGGAAGATCAGAATAGAGGATACAGCAGTGGTCCAGGGGAACAGTACCAAGGACCAGGACTAGGGCAGGAGTGGGGATGGAGAGGAGTAGATGCGGGAGTTGTTGAAGAAAGGGGAAATCAGTAGGACTTGATACCAACTGGGTGTGAAAGCTGAGAGTGAGGGAAGAGTCTGGCGTAACCCCTGAGTTTCAGATGTGGCCACTGGATGGACAACTTTTTTAATACAACTTTCTCTCATACAAAGGGCAGAAAGACATTTGAGAAGACAGGAAATAAATTCTATTTGCAACCCACTGAGGTTAAACTGCCTGAGACACAGAGTGGAGCTGTGCACTGGGCTAGAGAAACGAATGTGGGAAACCTCAGTGTGATGCTGGTAGGTGGGGCTGTGGTCGTGCACAGGTCATGGGGAGATTGCAAAGAGGGAAGGCAGAATCCCAAGGAACCAAACTGCATTTCAGGTGTACACTGAGGCACTGTAGTCAGCAAATGAGCAAAGGATGCCCAATATTCTTATTCTAAACAACAGACAATGGAAAATGATTCCTACCATGCAAGGAAAAAAATCATACTCTCCTCCTAACACATTATATTGCTTTTCTGAGCATTTTCATGATGTTTTGTCACGTTTTTACCAGGCTGCTTAGTGATTACGAGAATTTGCCTGACCTCTTTTAGGGAACGTGGCCCAGCTCTGGGTATACACATTTAAATTGTCTACATGTTGCTGAGTGCTTTAATTATTGCTCATAACTAACCTCATGGATTTTCTTCATCCCCCTACCTCCCCCCTGCAATCTCAGGGGACAACATTATGGCAAAGATGTTAAATGATTTAGCAAGGATTACATCACCACTCAATAGAAGGGCAGGAATTGAAACCCAGAATCATCACATTTCCCTTCCTACACTTAAGTTTCTGCCAGGACCGGAAAGAAAAATTCATAGACAGCTCAGCACTAATTGGTATTTCCTGCACATTCTGGTCTTGATCCTCCATTCAGCACTCTGTGCCAGGCACTGAGGATAAAAGATGAAAAAGTATGGTTCGACCTCAAGGAAACTCCCAGGTTGATGGGAGGCCGCACTGGTAGACAGAGGATGCTGTGATTTGAGCCATGGAAGAGGTCTTTTGGGTGCCACAAAGGGTAGAGAGGAGGTGCTGAATTCTATCTTGAGGTCTGGAGAGGATTCTCAGGAGGCACAATGCTTGTACTGAAACCTAACCTTCTTAGATTGTAAACATATCCATAAAGCAAAGAAATCCAAATTAATGAAAGAAAGTAAATGGCCAATATTAACAAAACTTATCATCTTGGATTTAAATACACTTGTCATGAAACTTAGAGGAAGCTGGGGAGAACAAGACTATTTAGCAGAGGAAGCAAACCTAATGGTGCCAACCATCCAGGAGGAAACCAAAGCTGGTGGTAATCAAACTCGAATGGAGCAGAATCATTTTTAGTGAATTAAGAAGCTACAGAAAACAAGAGTCAAGGTCTAGGGCAGATCTCCAATCTCACACACTTCACCAATTTCTTGTTTTTCTTTTTTTTTTTCTTCCTTTTTTGTTTTCCTATTTAAGGGCAACTTCACTTCTGTTTGTTTCTTCTCATTGTTTCTTTCTCACAAATAAAGGACTGCGGGGACTGGATTGCCACAATATACATTCATTTTGGTAACAGTGAATCCAATTTTATCACAGAGAGCAAGGCAAATCCGGAAGATGCTGTAATGTCATTAGTTTCACAAATACTCATTCACCATACCTACACCTTATGGTAGCAATGAATATAATGTTAGAGGTGGGGGTACTTGTCTTGGAAATGGAATGGAAGCCTCTCAAATTCTGATTTCGCCTCCCCTTTTCTCCACAGTGCCATTACTTGGTGCCACTCTAGGGCACGGCACCCACATGGAAGGCATGTTTACTGATATATAATGACATGCATTAATTACATCATAATAATGAACAGAACTTTTACTTCCATCACCTCATTGAGTGCTTCAACAACCCTGTGGAACTGGTGTTTCATCCTCATTTTACAGATAAGGGAATGGAAGTATCTGGACTAAGATCACATGGACGGGATTGGGGTTGGGATCTGAACCCAGGTCTCCTCGACACCAGGGTCCATGCTTCTCATTTCTCAAGCCACCTCCCTTCTACATGTCACCGAACAAAGATCAGAGAACACCTCTGGGACCATTTTCTTCCTTTTTTAATAACTTTACTGTGGGCTTTAATATCTTTATAGAAAAAAAAATCTCCAAAATGTCAGTCATCGCCTGCTTATGTTCCCGTTACTGTTCTGTTCCAATTCTTGTTGCTGTACATGCTGAAGTTTTACTTAGTTCTAATTGGGATATAATTTTCAGTCTCTGCTGCTTCTACTCAATGTTATTTCACAACCCAGCCCCATATTCTGACATGGTTCACACCATTTGTCATTTTAATGGCCATAAAATTCCATTCTGGCCAAAATTTAGTTTCCTTTCAAATAACCATGGATAGTTTTCATGTGCCCTTCTTCCCATATTCTTATCTGCCATTGAGGTGTTTACAAATTATAGGAAATTCTAAAGTATCTAAAATTAAAAATTTGCTTTTCTTGTACATTGAGTTCCTTGGGTATGTGACTTGATTAAAATTGCAAAAATGTTGAAGTAAATAAATTAGATAAGAATTACTTCAAAAATAAAATTACAGATAGCTTTTGAAACATCCCTGGAACAAAAGATAAACATTTTGTGATGATATGATGCTATGGTCTGAAGGCTTGTGTCCCCCCCAAATTCAAACATTGAAATCCTAACCCCCAAGGTGATGGTATTGGGAGGTGGGGACTTTGGGAGGTGATGAGATCATGAGGAAGGAGCCTTCATGAATTGGATTCGTGCCCTTATAAAAGAGACCACTGAGAGCTAGCTAGTCCTCTCTACTATGTAAGGATTCAGCCAGAAATCATCATCTATGAATCAGGAAATGGGCCCTCACCAGACTCCGAATATATCTTGATCTTGACTTCCCAGCCTCTGGAGCTGTGAGAAATAACTTTCTGTTGTTTATAAGCACCCAGTTTATGGCATTGTTATAGGAGCCCAAATAGACTAAGTATATAGACTCATAATAAAGAAAAGTGGGTCATGAAGAAATTGTTACTGAAAGATAGCCACCCCACAACACTATCCAACAAAATCCCTGTCAGGGAAGGAGAAAGTAGATTCACAATTTAGTCCTCTGGTTTTGGACTTTCTTTCACAGTGAAAAGTAGCTAGGAGCAAGAATTAAAGTTGAAAAGATTAAATAACTTCCTATGAATTTAGATAGTGTATTTTCTCCTGGGTTGACAAAGCCAGAAACATTTTAAAGCACCAATAAAATTTCACTTCACACAGTTGCAGGAATGGAAAGAAGTTAGGATAGCTTTTTATCCCAAGTCTCTTACTTAAATTATAAGAGTCAATAAAGAGCTCCAAAATGTAACCAAATGGATAAGGTAGAATAATGCTTGATAATGATTTTCTAAGGATATAATGTTTTGTTTTTCTGGTTTAGGACCTGATTTACAGCTTTCCTATTACTACAGGGAAAGGAATGCACTTCACCAACACCTTTTCAGGTAGCTGCGACATAATATTACTGAATAGCAGCAGTTACGTGTCGGTGTAATTTTTCTCTTGCTTATCTAAACTATGAGTTTCTCTTTTTTTCCTTGGGGAGAATGATTATTTTAAGTGCTACAAGGGGGCACTGGAGATGATCAGGACAAAGTCTACCCTGCAGTCCATGCTGAGTGATCACGTCACGGATGGCTGAGGGCTCCCTGACTACCGTGACCCCCTATACTGTGCTAAACACTTTGTATGTATCAACCCACTTACTTCCCACAACATTTACTTTCCTTTTCGTAAGGAAACCTCTGTCAATCTGATTTTACAGACAAACAACGTGAGATAGAGAAACATTAAGAAAATTGTCCAAGGATACACAGCAGCTGAGCTAAGTTTCCGCTCCACATCTATCTCTTGATCCTGTGCTGTGCTACCTCCCTGCATGCCTATACGTATGGTTTTTTGGTCAGTCAATCATAAATATCTCCAATTTTCCATTGTATGTGCAATAAGATGGAGAAAAATATACACACCGAACTTTTAAGGAGAGGGAACCAGGCAAGAAAGCTGCCCTGGTGGGGCCATACCCCCATAAGAGATGTTGTTGGCATGTGGCCTGTAATACATTCCCCAAGAGGCTGGCTGCACTAGAGAATATCACCTGAACTGTGGAAGGGCAAGAGGGTGAAATGGCTGGGCATGTGGAAGAGGGGGAGAGAGGAAGAGTAGGTGAGGTGGTCAAAGTTGTATGATGTGGGATATGACTCCCTCATCACACAGCCAACAGGCCTTCTGATTTTCAGCAAAGAGATTAAACTCACAAAATGCTCTGTATGTTGGAATTTCTTGTTGAGAGCAGTGAAGGACTCAGAGATTAGAAATGCAATGGAAACAGCAAGACCAAACCTTCTGTTTTTCCCTAGAAAAATGGAGAAGGGAATGGAGCCAGTGGCACCTGAATAACACAGGAATGTCAGGCACTGAGGGTCCATCCCCAAGGACGCAGAGGATATAGTTCCTTTCTTGGAGAATCACACAAACAACAACAACAACAACAATAACAATGAAGGGGTATTTTTCTCTATAGCTAACAAAATGCACTATAGACCTCTAGGAATTAAAAGTGTGGTATAGACAGACAAAAAAAAAATTAGGTAACAGAATCTTATAATCTTATAATTTTCCAATCTGGGAGCCTAAAAATGGTATCTTGTGGTTTGAATGTGCATTTCCTCGTTTCCAGACAAGGGCATGGATCTTTACAAATACTTGCTATTTGTCATTTCTTCCTTTGCACATTGACTCTTCATGTCTTTTGCACATTTTATATTAGGTCATTTGTCTTTTTTATATTACTTTGTTGGAATTCATTATATATATCATGGTTATCAATCTTGTATTTATGTTTTAAAAATCTTCTCCATTATCACTTTTTTCAACTTTAATCATGGTATCTTTTGCCGTATAGAAGTTTTAGTTTGTATGTGGTCAAATCTATAGATTTTTGCTGTATATCTTTTGGGTTTTGTGTATTGCAGGGAAAATAATACTCTAATACTGTTGGCATATGCTTTGGGAATATGCTTTGATAAAGCCTTTTGGGAGGGTAATTCAGCAGTGCTTCTTTTTCAGACTGAAAATTCACTTTGTGAAATATGTTATTCTCTCTTCGTTTGGATATTTTTATAGAAGGAAACTATATGACATATGCAAATTCATATTTGCTTCTATAGTTAAGTGACTCTTTGGTGGCTGAGGATAAGTAATTAATGATACTTTTGTTTCCGTAACTACCAGGATATCTGTTACAGGGAAGATAGGATAAAAAATAAGAGTAGAAACTAGTAAATTTCTTGAACTTATTTGTCAAGCTATGTTGTTTCATTTTTGAATTGATATATTTTAATAACAGAAAGCCTTCCTGATCCCCTTAATAGCTTTAAATTATTTCTAATTATTACCTTTTATTTCTAATTTGACCTGTTTTCATAGATCCTACAATACTGCAAAGATTGACCCAGAGTTTACCCCCCTTGACAAATCCTGCGGTAACTGCTTCAAATAAAGAAGGATTTGTGTCTTACAACTGCAGATATCCTGGTTTCTGTTCCAAACAGCTGGGTTAATCCTAATGCTGCAGGTATTGCCTTGGATACCTTTTCTATTCACAAAATAATGTGTTTTCCAATCATGTATGTTAATCTAATCCATGAAACTCATCAATGCTCAAGCTATTTTATCTGAATTCTTCCTGCAACATTGATTTCATTTTTTTCTTTAAAAAGTCTTATGTTGTATTACGTGAGTTAATTTTAGTGCCTAATGATATAAGTTCACTGCTAAAACCCATAAGAAAAATTATAGCAAAAGTAAAACTCTCAGATCTCAATCCCAAGATAAATTTTGTCATCTGGTACTTTGTCTCTACCTAAATACATTTCTTTCTTTCCCATCTGTTGGGAAACTTAAGCAAATTAACATTCCTCGAGATTTAATTTGATAAATTTTTTACCTGAAGAAACCTTGTATACTTTATTATTTAATCCCCACCACACTCTCTGTGATACTACTATTGTTATTCCCATTACATAGACTGAAAAAGTTGAGACTGAAAAGGGTAAAGCAAGAATCATATGGTTCTTAAGTTATGTAGCTGGAATTACATTTCCCAAGAGCCTGGGTGGATGGGTCTTGTCTAGTACCACACCTCTGCTCTTTCCAAAACATGACACTTTCACCCTTCCATTCATCCATGAAAGTTAATATGGTGCTGTTGTTTGACTCTGACTCCAGGATTAGAGTCCTCAACATCCTCTCTTAAGAGAGTACATCTCAGGTAGACTTTAAAGGCCAAAACCCCAGCAGCCATGGAAAACAATTGGGCCATCTGTGGAGGCAGCGCTTTCTTCTTCCTTCTAAAAGTCTTCCCTTTATTTCCTCTTTTTGGCCACAAAGACACAGAAATTTTTCCCTCTGCTCATAAAACAGGAGGATCTAGAAAAATAGCTCTCTACCTCACCATTTAGAGGAAGAAGAACCCCTCAATAGCCCACAGAAGTCAGTGTCCCAGTGAGGACCATCGGCAGCAGGGAGGAGGAAAAGGGATGAGCACCTTGCTGGATATCACTAACCTGATCTGTCTGTCTCAGGTGGTCCACTTGAAATCCCATCTCAAACAGAAATACACAGAAAGAGCACAGGTTTTGCAGTCAGACAGGCCTAGCATACGACTTTGGAGGGAAATTTTCAGAGCCTTTATTCATCTGTAAAACAGAGTAACTAGAACCACCTCACAGCACTCAGTAAACAGCATTTTACTAGTATTGCTAGTAACAGAAGTCAGACCTGAGCTTCTCTACTTTTCTTCTATGAGAGGAAATAAATGATACTGAATATAAATGACCTGCAACAATGCATGACTCATGGACACCCAATAAGGGATAGTCATTATTATTACCATTAGTATAGAGAAGATTACAATTTGGCAAGGTCCTTTTCAGATATTGCATTTTAGGAAAGGCCAGGAAGAGTATGAGAAAGAGTAAAAGTATAGGATAAAGAGGGAGGATGGGGAAGAGAGAAAAAGACAAAGAAGCAAAAATTTCTAACTTGTAGAAAATTTACTGTTACTTCCTGTTCAAAGAATCTGATGAACATGTAGGCTAACACCCCATCATTGGCATAAACTTCTGGCCAATGATTTCACCTTTGCTGTCTGAGCAACACAGCCATTGTGAGAGAAAAAAATAGCAACTCCCCTGGGACTGTGTATAGCTGGACGAGTCATCATGTCAGAACTTGGTAACCGAACGGCAACAGAATGAGTAATATCCAAAATACACCTTTGAAGTACCAAAAATAGTCCCAATGACTATAATATTGAGCAATCAAAAATTATTTTGGAAAAGCAATTAAGGGGCAGAGAAGTATTTAAGGAACTTCCATGGTACATACATTATTGAAGAGAAATGAACACTCAAGTTCAGATGGTCCTCAGGCCTATAAAAGGAGTTGCATGTCCCAAAGTCCATTTTGAGTTGATGTTTGGAACCTGAAACACATATTCCCATCTAGAAAAGGAAGTTGTAAATGATGACTTGAGTTGGCCCAGGAAGTCCTACGGAGGCAGTGTGATAGCTGTCCAAAGCTTACTGCCAGAGTCAAGCTCACCAGTGTTTGAATCCTTGACCTGCCTCTTACCAGATACCGGGTCCTGAGCAAGCAACCACGTCTCTGTAATCTTCAGTCTACTCTCCTGCCAAATAGTTTTGAAAATAGTACCAGGCTCATATGCCCATTTGAGGAGTAACTGAGACCACAGATGTGAAGTGCTCAGCACACTTAGAGCCTTTATTATCCGTAAAATGTTCCCCCTCCCCTCTGTCAGCACTTGGTCAGCGCTCAGCAGCTGGCAGTGACTACTGGTATTAGCGGAACTGCAGGCCTGATCTCCGTCTTTCTCCTGTGCAGCTTCTACTTGCCAGCGTGAAGTCAGAACTAAAGCAAATGCCATGAATGTGGTAAAATTGTCCTCCCCTAATAGAAAAGAGGCGGGGACCTTGTGGCCAAAGGGGCTAGAACTACAGTGCTAGGAGGTGAGGAAGAGGCTGGTGACAGGGCTGCTGCGTCTGGAGTCCCATGTAGATGGGGTGATTTGTATAACCCTTCTACATGCACACAGTTAAAAATGCAAACAGAATGAACAGTGCTGGATGAAAAGAAAAAGGCTTCCTCTCCCTTCTGAGCCCTGTAGTTCATTCTTGTGTATCCATCAGGAAACCCAATTATGCATATATTAGCCTAAATTGGTCTCTATACCTTTTTCCATCCCTATACTTGTGTCTAAACCTATTGCTCTTTATTTATACAAAGGGATTATGCTATATGTGATCTTTCTCACCATTTTTCATTTTTAACTAAATGTATCTAAGAGCTCTTTCCACACGTGCAGTTATGAATCATTCCCTGTGATGATTCACAGGTATTCCATTGCAGGAATGTTACTTTAATTTTTTAACCTGACTTCCATCAGTGGACATTTAACTTTCTCCCAGAATTTATAAAAATGCTTCATAAATGTGTTTGCACGGATAAATTGATGTATTTTGCAAGTTTATTGAGAGGGTAAATGTCCAGCAATGGGGCTGCTAAACAAAACAGTATTTTTTTCTTTTGAGAAATATTGCCTAATTTTCCCTTAGAAAAAAGAATGCACCAATTTGCACTCCTACCAACAGCATGAGAGTTCCTGCTTCTGTTACCCTGGTCAACATTGAGAGTTAGAAAACACTGGAAATGTTGCCATTGGATATGCACAAACTAGCATTTCATCTTATCTGGCATTCCTTTGATTATGAATGAGATAATCATAATATTTGTTTGTTTTTCAGGTTTGTTTGCATTTGTATTTATTTTTCTATGACATTTCTATCATATTCTTTGTTCAGTTCTCCATTTACAAAGGATTTGTTCTTTCTGTCAGTTAAGTAAATTGGCCGTTTATCATATCTTTTTAAATACTAATTTGAAATGCTTCACTTTTTAATCCCAAATGTTTATATGAATTTGAGTTCACAAAAATGCTTATTCTTTTCAACTGATCTATTTCTTTTTCAGCTCTAAGCTGTTTGGATTATTATATATTCATAACTTACTTTCATATCTTCACAGGTTATCATTATTCTCTCCCTGTAACATTCTCACTATTCTTATGGATTTATTTTTCCAGATGAATTTGATTGTCAATTTGTCAAGTTCCAAAAAGGACACCTTGATTTCTAGTTGGTATTCATTTAGAGATCAATTTTGGGAAAATCAACACCTTTATTTTATAATTTTCCTATTCAAGAATAAAGTACAAATTTACATAAGTCTTCTTTTATGTACTTTGGTAGATTTTTAATTTGACAAAGGCCTTTTGTATATTAGTAATATTGTTAATTTTTTCTACATATTTTTAACATTTGGTTATTATTATAAATGGGGTATCTTTTTCCATCATATTTTCTATTATTTATATCTTTAACTTGATTATATACCCAGCCACCTTACCATACTCTTTTAACATTTTGATTTTTTTTTCAGTTCTTTCAAGTTTTCTTGATACACAATATTTTGCCTTCTCCTCTCTTTATATCTTCCTTTGGTCTAAGTACATTTGTCGAAATAGGAAATGCTAAATAATAATGATTGATAGCATTTGTTCATGATTTTAATGGGAAAATATTTAATGTATGATTTATGCTTTATATTTTTAAGTAATGTTAAGAAAATATACATCCATTCTTATTTTGGTAAAAGTTACTACTTTTTTTCCTCAGGGCTGAATTTTATCAAGTGACTATTTGGCATCTATTAAAATGATCATATGCTTTTTAATCATTTAAAAAATTCACAAATGAAAATAAAATGAATTATAAGACAATACTTTGTAAACTTTTATACAAATAAGTTTGAAAGCCCAGTTGAAATGAATGTTTCTCTAACAACTATATACCTGGAAGTCTTGCATATTTAAAAATACTCTTTCATCTTTAGACCTCAGCAACAATTTGGCTGGGTATATCAACATGCTTGGGACAAAGCAAAACACTTCATAAATCCTGCAATTGAAAAATTCTACATTTAATGTTTACCTTAGAGGAACATTTATGTTTGTGTACAAGGAGACTCCTAAGCATGTCCATTGTAGCTTTATTGGTAAAACTAACAAAATTGGAAACAATATAAATATCTACATACAACATAATAAAATACATAAGTCAAAACATATAAAGAACATTGATAGGTATCAATGAGGACAGATCTAAAAATTTTTGTTAAAAACAGTTGTCAAATGATGTGTATGGCATGATACCATTAACATACATTAAAGAAAACACTAAAATTTTGTATGGTTTTTATAGGTACATTTCATATAAAAGTATAAAAATGAAGATTGGAATGATACAAATACTAAACTTACAATAGAGTGTAGATGTGTGTCTTGGGAGATTTTAACTTATCTGTAATCTTGTAACTTTTTAAATGGTAACAATATAGTCATTCATTATGTATCTCTCTCTCTCTCTCTCTCTCTCTCTCTCTCACACACATACACACACACACACACAAACACACACACAAACACACCCCTAGGAAAAAAGTGGTGGGATTTGTGACAACACATTAATAGTTATTTCTGAATGGTAGCAACAAAGATTTGTGTTCCTTTTTCGTTTTTCAATATTGAAATTTAAAGCTAAAAATATGAAATACTTATGTCATTCTTTTTCTTCATAATTTTTCTACACTTTGCCCTATTGTTTTTTGGCTTTGATTGTTGCCTTGGAAAATTCTGAGGGGAATCTGATTTTTCCTACTTGTAGGTGATTTGTTTTTACGTGTGAAAGAATTCTGAAGAATTCATTCTCTAGCTTCAAAGCTTCTTGGTATTAAAGCATCCATATCAAAGTTTCCTCGAACAAAGTATATTCTTTTGATCTGGAGAATCAGTTATTTCAGGTTTTTTGTGTGTGATTTCTTTTATTATTTTTCTTTTCCACTTTTTTTCTATTTTCTACTTCAGATGCGCAAATTTTCCTTTTGCTGTATCATCTTTGGGTTTCGTATCTATTATCTTTTGATGTTTAACTCACTCTCTTTTCCTTTTATATCCACTGACTATTTTGAACCTTTCTTTTAAGTCATTATTTCAGGTTTCCTCCATGTCTGTCCTCTTATTCCTATTTCTAATTTATTTATCACTTTGGCAACAATATCATTTTGGCCCTCAATTCATTTCCTTGGCTCTGGCATTTCCCTTTTAATCTCACCCTATAGCTTTATCATCTTGTCATTTTCCCTTTTTCATGTCTTTTTAAAGTTCTTTATAGCAAAAAGCAACCATTGAGGTAATATACTTCCCTCTCAGAGCTACTTTTCTTCCAGAATAAATTCTTCATCTCTCCTTAGCATTCTGTCCTCGTCTCTTTTGTTTTTATTTTTTGCTCCTTTACTCTTTCCTAGTTTCCATGTATTTTCTTTTCCTTGCTCACAGTTAACTTTTACAGCTCCGTCAAGATCATATCACTCCTTGGCTCTCTTCCATATTATCTGACACCTCTTCACCTTCTTTTATTTTTAGCCTGAGGACTGAGAACTGCAGGTCCTATCCAGGGGTGAGTTCAGCTGGGACTACAGACAGCCCTGGGAAGCAGACCCAGCTGTGGCTCTCCCATCTGTGCTCCTGACAAAAAAAGATCTTGCATTTGGGGTGCACATCAGCTAATTCTCCTTATGGCAAAGGGTGTTAGCCTCATTATCCCAATTTACGGCAAAGCCAAGGAAGCTTCATTCAGAAAGACCAAGGTGCCTACTCTCTCTGTTTCACCTTCCCCTATCCAGCAGTGGAGCCCACTTTCTTCCCAGCTGACACAGGCCAAAGATGTGCACTTGGCCACATTTAATATCCTATTTTGGTCTAACAACTGGACACTCCATGTAGCTTTTCCTCTGGGCCCTTCTCTGCCTCATTTACTTTACCTTATCCTTTGGCCACCAGTCAGCTAAATTGCTAATTAGTGCTAGGGATCATTCGCTCTGGGTAATTACAATCACTGCTTCCCTCTTCCCTTTCTACCTGGTCAGTTTTATAAAGGTCAGTCTTATGGTTTTTCTTCCTCTGGTGAGACACTAAGGACATAGCGGGAGCTTTCCAAATCCTCTCCCAGGGCTGCCTGCATATGCAACTGATCGCTTCTATCTAAATTGAGGAGTAATGGGGCAACTTCCAGGATTTTGGCCACTCACATTCTGTCCCCCTACCCGGGAGAGCAGGATGTCAGGGAATGGAATTAGGAGTCACGGAGGTTCTTGGAGTCTCATGCTTCTTTCTTTCCCTGGCTGTTGCATGGCATGAGACTGCACCTCTGCCATGATTTGATGGCTTCTAGCATCCTTTTTCCCAGTTTTAGAACGTATCTTGTTCTTAGGCATGCCATTGGCTTTTGGGAGGGGGGGAGTCTGTGATTTGGCTTCACTCCACCATCTCATCTTGGAAGTGGATTCAAGGTAACATGTCAGAGACTCCTCCCCAAAGTGCCTCTAAGTAAGTTTTACTCTTCATTCATGAAAATGTAAGAGATATCAATTCCACCTGAGAGAAAAGACTTTCACATATATTACATACACTCACACACACAAAGATTCCGAGGTCTTACATATGTGGATATGTGTGCATGTGTGTTTAAGTAAATGGGAAAGCCAAAGAGAAAACTGGCTGCATTCAACTGAGTAAGCTTTAGGTATGTATAAAAGAGACAAGATAACAACTGCCTTAGTAACACTGGGAATTTAAACCTGGACCGACAATACCCTTTATGGCTAAATTCTGAAAAGGGGGTCAAAATCTTCCATTTCATGCTTTCTTTGTATTTACTGTCTTTCCAGTTTCATTGCAAATGCCAAGGTCTAGTCAACCTATTTTAACACAATCACACTTAATGGTGAATATTATAACCTTGAAATCTTCAAAAGCATATTTTAAAATCAGAATGCTTCAAAAAGTACTAGTAGGAAGCAAGAAATAGTCAATAATACTTTCCAGATTTCCTGGGAGTTCTAGTAAATATTTTTCTATCAGTGAAGGGAACTGTTAAAAGGAGATTTTCTTTTGTGGCCCCCAGAATGAACATAAAAGCTTCTTTTGATTCTATGTCATACTGGGTTGAAATGATCTATTAATATATTACTTCATATGCCAACAGCAAGATAATACAACAATGAAAACTTCCCTAAAGTCACGTGACAAACTTAGCCTGGTATTTTTTTAAAAGCCTTAAATATGTTGTGTTAAGCAATTGATCCACTCTGGCCCCAAGGCCAAACCATAACAACCCTAGGAACAAATTATTGAAACTGGAAAATCTGAAGAACATGCAAGATAGCAATTCTACTGAGAAACAAAGACTTTGCATTAATGTAGCTGCCTTTGCTAATTAACATAAAGTATACATTTTAAACCCAATAATAGCATTCAACTTTGTTCTAAACAAAACTAAGCTTTTTTTTCCTACAGAAACTGGATTATCCACTGTTATTCGTCCTGCTGAGTGACAGGAGCAGAGCTCTAGGGTAGGCACAGGCAGATCATTCAGGATATGTGAACCACGGTCTCCACCTTTACTTTCAGCTATCCTTAGGATCAAAGGTGGGGCTAAACTCTAAATGCAACCCTTTTTTCTTAAGTATGGAAGTACCAGTCTCAGTCCAAGGCAAAATCAAAACAAGAGCAACAATGACAACAAAAATACCCAATTCATAATCTTAGAAACCTAGTAAAAGATTAATTACTGTACATAAGTATGTACATGTATGTACGCATTGGCAGGGGGAGGTTAACCGTATGTTTCATTCCCTGTGTCCAGGGACCTTTATCTGGGAATTCGCAAATTCTATTACCTTGCCAGCATTACACACACACACACACACAAAGTGATGAGAACAAAAAGTTTATCACTCTGTGTATAATAGACATTCTCATTCCTTTAGACTCTCTTAGGAGTTATTATACTAATTTATACTTACTGTTGTGCTACTATCAAAAATCACCTTCAGAAAGCCTCAGCCCAAATTCCCAAATCGTATATACAAAATCCTGATTATGACTGTCAAACATTTTCCGTAGTAGCCTCACCCACCACTATACACGTTGTCCCTATACCACTGGGTGTGTACCACGTAAGTCCTCATGCTCTCTCCTTAGGTCTGTTCACTTTCAGTAGAAGACATTCTCTATATGCCTGTTCAGCATCCATTACACTCCTCTCCCAATGAATCTTAAGTTAGACTGACACCTCTTCCAGTCCCAGGGATGCTGATTGACCTAAGCCAATCAGGATGGTACCATCCCCTTTACCACAATTATTAAAAACCTAAAGATAAGTCAGTAAGAAGACAGTATTATCTTGGCCATAGTGATTAATTCAGGTATAGACATGTGACCTGAAATCATTCCAATCAAAATTAAACTCAATTTCCTGGCTCAGTGGTCAAGGAACAAGAAGCTTTCTGCCTCCCTAGATGTTATCAAAAATGCACACAGTGCCAGGAGCTGCCAGGAGTATCTTGCCAACTTACAGAGGAAGGCAGATGGAAAGAATTATAGACAAAAAGTATTACAGACCAGAAGGTATTGTAAGCCACTGAATTGAATCACCCCCAAAGCCTGTCTACTTCTAGACTTTCAGTTTCATCAGTCAATAGATTTCTTTATTGTTTTGACCATTTTGAATTGAGTTTCTGTTATTTGCAACACAACAACACTACACTGAAACATCTTCCTCCTGCTTCCTGATTGTATTAGAATAAAGTTTTAGTTGCTGTAACAAAGATTCACATCAGCTCCATGGTTCTGGGACCCAGGTTCTTCCTACCTTGTTGCCCTTTCACACCTAGGGTGTGTTGTCTTCTGTATGGCTGAAGGTGGTTGATCACCAAGCCCTTGTTCTTGGCTGAAGGATGTGCAAAGGGAACAAGAGAAAGGAAGGGACATACCCTTTTCTTTTAAGGGCACAATTCAGAAGTAGCACACATCACTTGTAGTTGTATATTCTATTGACCAGAGGACAGTTGTATGGCCACATTGAGCTATAGGAGAGGTTCATAATAAACATGATGATAAAAATAATCCACATCAACCCAAAAATTATGTATTGACCATCAACTATGTCCCGAGTACTGTCAGAGGTACAAGGGAAGATAAAGAAGAATGAGACGAGGTCCTCACCTCTATGAGATACAGTCATGGGCCACCTAAGGATGTTTAGGCCAGTGAGAGACTGGAGATCCCAGAGGATTATAATACCATATTTTTGTTGTTCTTTTTCTGTGTTTAGATATGTTTAGATACACAAATACTTGTTGTGAAATTGTGTTACAATTTCCTTCAGTATTCAGTACAGTATCATGCTGTACAGGTTTGTAGCCAAGTGTACACCATATAGCTCAGATGTGTAGTAGGGTATACCATCTAAGCTTGTGTAAGCACTGGCTATGATGTGCACACACAGTAGGAAAATCACCTAACGATGACTTTCTCAGAACGTAGCTCCTTCATCATTAAACAATGCATGACTGTGTTAAGCCTGGTATTATAAGTGATGTTATGTATCAATATAGCACTGCTCATATTATTTTTTTATTATTTAAAACCTTCAGTGATCCCACTGCCTGCAGGAAAATAGCCCTACTTCTTGGCAGGATATATAGGACTTTATCAATATATTGGTTCCTGTTTACTCCCTTATAATACTCTAGACTCTATTACGCCAGTACTTGCAGTTACACAAGCATTCTAGACTGTCTCACACCTCCATGGCTTTACATAAACTTCTACCTAGGCCTGGAATTGTTTGTCTCCTAGTCCAGTGAGCTCATTCTTCAAAATTAAGCTCAGGTTTCACTTCCTTTGTGAAGAAAGTTTTCCTGAACCTCTGTAAACAGGATTAGATACTCCTTCTAATTGTCTCAAGGAATCATTCTCTGGTTGCATTCTTCACATTATTTTTACCTGTTATTACAATTTATTAACTTCTTTGAACCACTAGACTGTGGGCTCCTGTGGGGAGCAATTTCATCCTGTCCATCTTCATATCCACAGTGCCCAGAATAGTGCCTCACACAAAGTAGGTGCTCAATAAAATTCTGTTCAGTTAATGAATAAAGGATCAGGTGTGTTAAGGTTTTATATAAAGTGAATGCAATTTATTATAATCCGTGAATGACTTCTTCAAACTCTAAAGGAGTCACTTGAATTTTTCTGAACCTTTTCTTCCATCATTGTTTGGAGGGAAGCTTTTGGCTTCCATGGAGGATTATTTTGGAAGATTTATTATCTATGAAGCAGTTTGAACTTCTTATTCTACATAAGAATCTGTTGCTAAATACAAACAAATCGTCATCACCACCACTCTCCACCATTTTCTGAGCAACTTCTTTAAGCACAGAGGGTATGAGTCAGTGATACATTGTGACAAAAATCCCCTTGTCCAGCAACCATCTTGGGTTCTCCAGTTGCAATGGGCTTATTGTACGTGATGCAACCTACTACGATATTTAAAACTCAGCATTTAAAAAAGTCAAAGTGGGGAACCAGTAGATTCCAATTTAGAAAAGGCAGTGCAATATCCAGCAGTCTTCTGCCCTAGGAAGCTATAAAGAAATCTTTCCCTTTAGATAATCAAAAGTCCATTGTGCAACCAGTAACCAGAACCTATTATTTAGTAAAAAGAATACTCCAGGGATGCTCCTCAGCATAGTCAAAGAGGCAGCTACTTACATGGCAGGATACTGGAAATATACCAAAACATCTGAATGTCACCAAATACCTGCCCTTGTGCTCTGACTCAGGGTCTAAAAGTTCAATTATTAGAATCATTCCTTTGGCTGAAGGCATTAAGTTTAATCCTTTCTTCTACAGAAGTAGAGGCACCAGAGTTGCATTAAAGATAAAAGTCTGGCAGTTTTCTTATTTTTGTCTAGTTCCCCCTCACCTCCTATTAACACTGTTGAGGAGTCATGTTTTACAGTGATGCAGAACACACAATTTGGAGGCATATGTCTGAGTTTAAATGTAGCTCTCTACTAACTAGTTGCATTACTTTGGGCAAGTTACATCAGCTTTCTGAGCTTTAGTTACCTGTAAAATCGGGCTAGGAATACTTACTTTTAATGTTATGAGGATTATGTGAAATAAATGTAAGTACCTAACATACTGTATGGCTCACAGTAAATGAAGAGTTGTTACTGTTATTGCTACTACTACAAATAACAATGGCTCAGCTTTGAAAGGGGCATTAACTTTTCCAGGCCACAAACTCTATAGTAAAGAGACAATATATTGTACTATTATACATATTGAGGCTGGAAATACATTAATCATATGAGGATAGGATGCCATCTATTATTATCCATGATAAAACAGGGCAACACAGTACAGGATATCTCTGGAATAAAGGGTGTTATATCCATTTACCCAGAATTAGGGGCCACTAAGAATCATGACTCTGCTCCTCCTGCTAAAATGGATAATTTATTGTGAATTTATATCTGCTAAAATTACAAAACAAAATCCATAAAGCAGCTCAAGTGATACTATAAAGGACCAATGTCAGGATTATCAACTAAATGCTTACTTGACTAAAAGTCTTTTAAAAGGCAAATTGGATTTTAGCCTTCCAAAGTTAATATTAATGCCCTATTGCTACTGTAACAAACTGAGTGGTAGCTTAAACAACAGAAATTTATTGCCTTATAGTTATCAAGATGAGAAGTCCCAAAATCAAGGTGTGAGCAGGGACAAATTCCTTCTGGAGGCTATAGGACAGAATCAGTTTCCTTGATTTTTCTACCTTCCCTGAGGGAGCTCCCTACATTTCTTGGCTTGTGGCTCCATCACCCATCTTCAAAGCCAACATCGTAACATCTTCCAATTTTTCTCTTTGATTAGGATCCCTGCTTTCATCATCACATCCCTTTCCTAACTCTGACCCAACTGCCTGCCTTCCTCTTACAAGGACTCTTATGATGACATTGGGCCCACCTAGATAACCTCACATTTTATTGTTCTTAGCGTAATCGCATCTGCAAAGTCCCTTTTGCCATGTAAAGTAACATATTCATAGGTTTCAAGGATTAGGACATGGATATCTTGGCAGGGGGACCGTTACTCTGTCTACCACAGTGTCGAAATTAATAAATTTATAGATGAAATACTGCAAATACTGATGATTTAAAAAGTGACTCAAACTATTAAAATAACAGAAAAAAATTCTTACTTCCGCAATAATAGTCATTTGCCGAGGTCACCTGAAAAACAATTCTCAGATTTTTTTTAGCAATTGATGTGTCTGGATTTTTCTAAAAATATATTAATTCATTTCTCTTCAATGAGGTCATGTGAATTATGACTTGAAGGCACAAACAAGTGTAGTAATATTCTAAATATATGATTTACTTGATACAAGTTAGGGTATTACCTCACAGTCGGAGATGAAAGAAAAGGATTTAAAATGCTTTCAAAATGGCATCCAGAAAACAGGCCAAAGATAGTACACTCAGTCTGAATAAAAACAAAATGCCTTATGGAGTGAAAAGGAACTGGCAAGCCACACTCATCAAATTTCACTCATCACAATAACCATGAAGGAGGAAATTCTGCTTCTTCTTTAGAAGTAGAAAACTTCAACAGAACATCACTCCCATTTTAACCTTGAGACAAATTTGGATAATCTACAAAATCATCAATTTTCTCAAGGCCATCAGAGTTGAGGTTATAAGGCAACCAAGTGAACTGAAGTTCAAAGTTAGAAAGCCCTTCCATGCCAAGGAGAAATAGGACATACGAACTCTTTCACCTTTGACAGAGCACACGAGGAAGACAGCCATCAAAAAAGAATAAATCAGCTAAAGTTTTAACAAATTTGTGGGCTTGTGCATAATTTTAGAATAACTGGGAGGCCCAGACACATGAAGAATTCACATTCTTCTCCATGGACCCCATAGGGTGCTCACAAGAAAGATTTAAAAAAAAAGGCAGGAGACCAGAGAAAGCCCCACTTTCCCCAGTGGGGCAAACATAAAATACTGTCAACAGACTCGACAGACTCTTCTCTTCCAGAAAGAAAACACTGTAAGCCACTGGAGGAGGTGATAAGAAACTTTCCCACTGCCAGGACACAAGCAAAAATCTACTACTTTGGGGAGAAGTGTAAAAATAAGAGCCCTCTACTCTCAGAGGAAGAACAAGAAAATCTTTTAGAACTAGGATCCTGCACCAACACATAACGTAGGTCTGCTCTCATTGGACAGGGTCGGGGTGGCTGGGGGAGAGAATTCTATACTTCCCAAGAGCTGCCAGAGATACAAGGCAGAGTTTGACAGCCAAATGAGTAGAAGAGATGCAAAAAGTAACTGAGAAAGACTTTCCTTTAAGCACTAGGCACAGAGCCTTGCCCAAAACTAAAGCTCAACAGGGAGAATTCCTACCTCCACTCCTACAAGTAATAATCAAAAGAAATTTACTCCTACAAGTAATAATCAAAAGAAGGGTAAAGCAAGAGACACCCCTCTGTGGCACAGATATGAAGGGTCTGCTGGAAGCTGATAATCAGGCAGGAAAACTGAGCAAAGTCCTTTGGCACTATATGACTGCATAAGCACATAAAGTTAACAGTAACCCACTGTGAGAGGAATCTACAGCCTGGGAGGCAATGAAGGTAACTAAAGAAACCACAAAACCCTAGTTTAGTTCAACCAGAGAGTGACTCAAACTCCCACACCATCAGCCTTACAGAAGAAGGGGCATGTTCGTTTCTGGGCATAAATGCTATTTACCTCTTTCTCTATTGTTCTTCTACACATGATATTTGGCATTTGTTCGAAACCTATAGGAAACATAAAAACACAATTTAAAACAATGTTTTGAGAAAACATTGTCAAGAGATAAGGCAATCAATAGAATCAGACTCAAAGATGACACAGATGGCATAAATATTATACAGGGCCTTTAAAATATCTATGATCAATATAATAAAAGATCTCGTAGAAAAGGTAAAAAATATTAAGAAAACAAATTTCACTAGTGAGGTGGAAAAATTTTTTAATATTCTAATGTAAATGCTAGAAATTTGAAAATTAAAAGATGTAAAAATAATCATTCAATGAGCTCATCAGCTTACTGAACACAACTGAGGAAGGAACTAAAAGATAAATAAATAGAAATTATCCAAGCTGAAGCCCAAATAGGAAAAAAAAGTATAGGGGAAAAAAAACAGAACAGAGCATCCAAGATCTATGGGACAACATCAAATATTAATAGATAACATACACACAATTAGAATCCTAGAGGGAGATGAGAGAATGAGAATGAGGCAGAAAAATATTTAAAATGATAACGGCTGAGAATTTTCAAAATTTAACAAAGACAACAAATTACAGATTCAAGAATCCTAGGAAACTCCAAGTAGTTAAAACAAATAATTTAAGAAGAAAAAGCCCAGTATACCTAGATATACTATAGTCAAATTGTTGAGAACTAAAGATAAAGAGAAAAATTGAAGATAAATAGAGAAAAAAGAATCACTAAAGATGGAGGAGTAAAGAGAAGAACTACAGAAGCCTTCTTGTCAGAAACTATGCATGCCAGAAGGAAGCAACATCTTTAAAGTACTGAAAGAAAAAAAAATAACTATCATTCCAAAATTCTACACTCAGCAAAAATATCTTTCAAAAAAACTGAAGGCATAATAAGCCCTTTTCAGGCAAACTATAGCTAGGAGAATTCATTATCAGCACATAAGCAATGAAAGAAAAGTTACAGGAAGTTCTTCAGGAAGAAGATAAATTATGGAAATTCAGACATATACAAATTGAGATATACACAATAAAGACCACTAGAAATAATAAAAATGAGGCTAAATGTAAAAGATTAAAAAAATCATTTTAAAGGATAATTGGCTAAAGCAACAATAACAAGATTGTATTCTTACTCATCAAAAGCACAAAAGATGCGAGAGAGGAATGGAAGTATTCCCTTATGAGGTTATAGCACAATACATGAGAAGTATATTATTAGAAGATAGATTGTGATAAGTTAAAGTCTTCTGTATTTAGATATTAGAGAAAATTTCACAATATTCAGTTCTTGCCATACTGTTTCATGGAATAACTCAGCAATTCATGGGTAACACATAAAAAAAGTATCCCACAATCAAATACATTTGGGAATCAAACAAATTTAGCAAACTTCTCAGACCCATTAACATGCTATTCCATCTTATGCAGCATTTCTCAAAGGTTTTTGAGTATGGAAATATCTCATAACTCAGTTGTGTTCCAAGAAATGTGATTTGGGGAATGGTGTCTGGACACATTTGTGGATAGCTCAGGTTTTTGAAGCAATTGGTAAAATTACTAATGTTGAATGAACTCTGCATAAAATGAGCTAATTTTTCTCTTTGGCTTCATTTACTTACCAGTAAAAATAAAGTCATAACAATTTTGAAGATCGATTAGTTAAAACCAAGATAAACAAAATTGTGCCTTTTTCAGAGAAGGAGGGGCTAGAATATTGCTATTCAAAGTGTGTTCCATGGTCTAGCAGCATCGGCATCACCTAGGAGCTTGTTTGAAGTGCAGAATTTCAGGGTAAGCCAAAGACCTGTGAATCATAATCTGTACTACGCTAGAAAAAATATGTGGCACTAGGTTACAATAGAGTGAAATAAGACTTTGTATATGTCACTAAACATTGGGGGGATGTGATTAACATTTATCATGTATCTGAGTCTGAGCTCTAAGAATATCTCAGTTTGCATTTGCATCAGTGATTGTTAGAAAACAGCCCTTAATCCAAATTTTTGTTGTTAATACACACTATTCATACCTACTATTTATATGTGATTTTGCATGAAGCAGCATTTGGAATTTAGCAATGCATTTAGAATTTATATATTTAGCATTAATTTTCTTTAATTACCATTTCCAATATCCAAGCAGCCACAGCAAAAAAGGAAGTCTCTGGATTGTTCAAGAATTTTGCCACTGGGGAAGCTTCACAGGTTTTGCTCTTCTATTATCTGACCATAATCTGAACTAAAAACTCACTTGGCAAAATGGCAGCTAACTTTAACTATAAACAAATTTTTTTTCTTTAACCAGAATTATGTCACAATTTTACTAAGCCAGAGCCAGGTCAGGTATCATCCTTTTACCAGTCTCAAAGTAACAATAAAATGTAAATAGCTCTTTAGAAAATATCGCTTTTACAAAGAGGAGAAATAGAGTAGGGAATTTACAGGTGACATTTAATTCTCTCAGCTTTTACTGTTTTTTAAAAAAAAAGAGCCTACACAACCATTCACTATCCCCTTTGTGAAACAGATAAAGAAAACATGTCATTTGCACTGGGATAAACACACAGGCAAAGCAGAAAAATAGCTGTCTATCTAAATGAAATCAAAAGGACAGGATGCCTCCTATTCTTATGTGACTAAACACAGGTGGAGGAGAGGACACCTGTAACCGGAGTCCCTGGAGCTGTGATTAGATAACGCCGGTCAGTTCTGTACAAGATACTGAGCTGTATATGACTTCCCTTACTCTCAAGGAGTTCACAACTGAGTAAATACCTTTGCAAGATAATAATTCAATCCAGATGTGAAAAGTTGCCAGACCTTTAAGTAAGTTTTCCTCCTTCAGGAAGGGAACTAGTATCTCAGGGAATGAATGGCCTACTTCCCTCAAAAGCCAGGTCTCCACAGTCAAAGCAAAGAATTAGGGCAACTATCCAGATAATTCAGGCCACTCAAACCTACCCTGGCCTGAATTATTCAAGTTAAAAAGCAACCTTCTTTGCAGGATCTGGTCTCCCATATAATTCGGGGAGGGAGAGTGTTGAGATCCCCCAGCACTTTCTTACTTGGGAAATTAGCATTATTTACTGCCTCAGACAAGAGGTAAAAGTGTTAATGTGACCCACTTCTATCTGTCATGTAGCTCTTTTTGCCTGGATACATTACACTTTGCTTCCCATTATAAACAGCACTCTTCTTTCCTGAGATGCACTGCCTGTGACCGGAGAGAGAAACAATAGTAAACAGCAAATGAGACGGCAAGCAGGTAGGTGGTTTGGGCCTCTCGACTTGGAGATTCAGAAATCAGAGGCCCTGGTATCCTATGTTTGATTATCTATGCGTGGTGGAGATTTTTACCTTTAGGGTTTTATTTATTTATTTGTTTATTTTTAAACTTTTAATTTTAGAACAGTTTTTGGTTTACAGAAAACTTGTGGAAACAGCACAAACCATTCCCATATGTCCCACATCCAGTTTCCTCTAATGTTGACATCTTACATTAGTATGGTACATTTGTTACAATTAATAAATCAATAGTGATACATTATTAAGAACTGAAGTCCATACTTTATTCTTACTTCCTTAGCTTTTGCCTAATGTCTTTTTTCTGTTTCAGGACCCCATCCAAGATACATTCCATTTAATTGTCATGTATCTTTAGGCTCCTCCTTAGCTATGAAAGTTTCTAGACTTAACTTGTTTTTTATGAGCTTGACAGTTTTGGGAAGTACTGAGCAGGTATATTGCAGAATGTCCCTCAATTAGGGTTTGTCTTATGTTTTTCTCATAATTAGACCAGGGTTATGGATTTGGGGGATGAATACTGTGGAATGTGGCACCATTCGCGGCATCGGATGATATTAACATGACATCACTGGCCATGTTAGCCTTGCTCACCTGAGGTAGTGCTTGCCACGTCCCTCCAAAGTACAGTTACTGATAGAAACCCTAATGCCATGCTAATTTTAAACATATATTCATATCTATATAAAGTATATTTTTTAAAATACTGGCCCTTAATGTAATTGATCTTTAAAAGAATTATAGAAAGCTTACCTATCTAGTGAATCCTAGAGTCCAAAGAACTTACGGAGGGCTTGAAAGATTGTTCACATCCTGGTTGATACATGTTTGGTACAAGTGAAGGTAATCAGAATAATTATAAAAAGCAATTAAGAACTAGAAAGCCAACCCCTGGCAAAACTGGGTGGGCGGTGAATTTGCTCCTAGAAATTCAGCAGTGTTTTGAGTGCCAAGGCAGTGCAAGATGATTTAGCAGCCCTGAACGTGAGGGAAAGGTGAATTTGGCAAGTGACTAGCATTTTGGCATGAATTAGCCTATTTAGTTTAGTGCTTAATGTTGAAATTAAAGACATTATGGCATTTAGGTAGAAGTGAGGATTTTCCAGATGGTGACTTTCTCAGTGACTGCCCCCATCCCCAAGTAGGTCACAGATCTCATGTCTTTAGAAAGGGAGGCCAAAGGAATTATTCACATGGGGTGATCATTAAACATACCAAACACATTCCTGTCTCAGACTTTGCGCTTCCTCCAGCTACCTGGAATGCTCTTTACCAAAATATTGGTGTGTCTCAATACTTTCGTTCATTCAAGTCTCTATTCAAAGGGTCCTTCACAGGGAGGCCTTCCTCAACCAACTCCATCTAAAAGGGAACCCTTAAACCCTATTTCTTTATTCTAGGTTTTTCTTTTTGATGCATACCACAATCTGACATTGTTTGTTTATTATACTCCCTGGCTCCCACTAGAATGTAAATTCCATAATAACAGGGACTTTTTCTTTTTCATTACTCTACCCTCAAATTCCAAAATAGTTTTTGGGACAGAATTCAGGCTCACAGGCTTGAGTAGGTGGGGGGGATGGGGAATGGCAGGGGGTGGGGAAGAAGGAAGTCACCAGTCTAGAACACCTGAGAACCTAGCTATGTCTGGCCAGGTCTCTACCTCTGAATATCCCAACTGGGACTGAACCACTGACATGGCAGCCCACCTGCTTCCATGCAAGGCTCTGATTTATATCAAAGAACACATTGGGAAAATACAAATGCTTAGCTCAAATTTATAATCACACACATGAAAAGATCTTTTCCTGGAAGGCTTATATAATATCATAAACCTTGATTATTCCACAGAAGTTTAACCTAAAAATATTGTCAAAAAAAGTTCCTTCCATAAAATTCTGTATTCTTCATCAGTTAGATTTCCTAGAGGATAACTCCTGAATTTTACAATTAAAGGAGACATTATGAATTTTACATTATCAGGTACTTGCCCAAATTATATCAAAGAAGACCCAAAAAGGAAAGAACACAAAACAAAGATAAAGAATGCTTTTCATTTTGTTTATTGAATTCAGTCCTATTTGAGGGACTTTCATAAAATTGGGAGCAGAGGATGTCTGCTATGATTGATATGAACTGTAAACATAAATAGTTATGTATGTTTGATTTAATAAAATTATGAATCAAAGTTCATAGAATTATAGTTCTTGCTCTTCTCATTTTCATATGCCTTTCTCCTCAACCTGGATCTGTGAAGGTATTATTTTTTTAATTTTAAAAAAGCTTAACTATAATCCATCAGAAAAAAATAAATTGCAATGTATTTTACCTTTCAAAGCTACATTTTTCAAATGAGATTCTTTATCTCAGATTTGGCTGAGGCCCCAAAAGGCTACGAATGAAAGAATAAGTGGCTAATACTTTCATATTCCAAAGGAAATGGGACCCTTTGCCCCTAACTCATTCAATGAGATAAAAGTGTTAAAGTTGGAGAGGCTGAGAGAATAAAAGGAATTGAAAGAAATTTTTTAATGAAGGAAAGTGTCAGTATGACTTTAAAGTCACATTAAGTCTTCCAGGAGAACTATCCAAGCTTCGTTTATGTTCTAGTGCCTGGAAGCACTGCGGGCTGGTGGCAGTGAGGCGGCACGTGGCTGCAGAGTAAAGAGCTTAGTTTGGGAAGTAAATGCATGCTACCTGTTATAGCTAAAGGAGAATTAACTGGGGTCACCTCAGATCCAGCCCCAGAAGTCAGCCTAGAACTGCTAGGAGACTTCGGCAAAATGCGGCTAGTCAGAGTTGGTCTGCAAGATATGAAAATCCACTAGAGACGCAAAAGAACTGCAAAGGAGAGATGTTTAGGGGTGGGGGCAATGTACAAAAAATCCACAATACCCCAGTAAAGCTTTAAATATCTGCCACACTCAGAGGACGTCAACCGCCTTTCACTTCAGTGCTATTCGAGTGAAACCTTTCCAAAACCCCTCTCCCCACTCCCACCTCAACTCTGGAAGGTCACAGACTGGTTCTAGGACGTGGCAGAGTTAACAGAAAATCTGACTAGCCCCTTTCTTCTACTGCAGTCTCCCACATGGGGTAGCCCTGAGTCATGGCAGGGAAAAGCTTTAACTTTAAATGAAACTTGGATGCAGTTTACAAGGGACATGACATTTTAATTATAAAATGTGACTGTGTTTTTGCCACTTGAGGTAGCTGGAGGACATTCTGTTTTCCAAGAGCGACCAGACAAGTTATGGAACCCATTCTAGCATTCATCCAAAAAGAATGAAGAACCAGTCCCACAAAGAAGATCTAAAAGGGCTGGGGGGAAAGAATAAAGTTGTTTTTGTTTGAACCTTGTAGTTCCCGTTCCTTCAGTATACTCTATCGGTTCTTACTCGCGTGAAAGTTGCAGACACCGGGATGAAATCACTTTTGTCAGACCCAGATAAAACAGAGCCAGAGAGGCCTGAAGGAGAGGAAGCTCATGTTTACATCACATGTCAGATAAGAATTATTTCTGAGGTCTTTCTAAACACTTTTGTGTCCTTCATGCATCTCCTGCTTTGATAAGGTTTATCATTAGATATTCTTTAGGATTGCAGTAATTCAGACAAGATGTTCTACAAACACTTACCCAGTTACCCAGTAAACGGCATTTCCATCAATGAACTGACAACTCTGGCTTTGAACCTCTGGAACCAATGAACTCTGTTTCTAAGCAGTTTATGTAAATCTCTTTTTGCTCATAAAAATCTCCCCTCACAGGATGCACTGGTGGCTTGCCATTCTGTGCATTCCGGATTATAATCCTTATTTCTATTCTTGAGTAAATGCGACATGTTTAGAGATAATTTTCTCTAGTGTTTTTTTTTTTAGGTTGACACTTGTAATAAATAAAAATGTGTTTTCTCTCCGTAAGTATGTTGGAATTTCCCAATATTTCACACCAGGGAGTGAGGTTCAGCAAACACTTTCTTATGCTAATATCATTGAGCCAAAACGAAAGGCCATAATTACACATATTAATGGCTCAGTGGAATATAAGGGTAAACAGAAAGCTAATTAATGAATCTGCTAATTGTCCTTCCTTGTTGTAAGCACCAGCATTCAGTATTTAGCTTTAACATATCCACTGGATGGGAAATAACAGAGTCCCATAGGCTGCCTAGAAGTTTGGTCAGAGGTTTTCCCTATGAAGGTCTTCTCCCTTGGGTCCACCCCCGCAAAGCAGCTGAACAAAGGCTGAGGACTTACTGAGTGCAGAGGGCACAATAGAGCCCCCAGATTCCCTAAGAAGGCAGTAAGAATGGTTCAGGTTGATTTTCATGCTTTTTTTTTTCTTTTTTAAATGAAAAGAAACTGGTCTCTGTTCAAGGATTTTGAAGGAAAAACTTCTGAAATAAGCACTTTTAAATGTCCTCTCAGAGTTTTAAAGAAACTTCCAGCTACTTTCAATTGATTTTCAACAAATATTTAATGAGCACCCACTACATTCCCAGCCCTGTACTGGCTGCCAGAGAGAGAGAAGATTAATGTCAGGAGATGATTCTCCATGGGTCTCTTGCATTTCTGCATGTCTTATGATAAGGTATTGACAATTTTGCTCAGGACTATTTTTTCAAGAATGTTTGTATAGCAAAGATCCTTAGAAGATAGAGTGTCTCCTTCCCAGGCAGAAGGCAAGGTTGTTTCCCAATCAGTATATGATACTGTCTTCCTCTGGGCCAAAGGTTTGTCATGTTTGCTAGCAGCCTCTTTAAAAATTGGAGGTTTTCCTAAGCTCAGGGTTCCCTGGCTGTGACACGAATCCACTGTGTTAGCAGGGTCAGACCTGGTTAGTACTTGGATGGGAGACCAACCACCTGAGAGTACTGGGTGCTGCAGGCATTTGCCTCTTCCAAAAAAAAAAAAAAAAAAGAAAAACAAATCCACTGTGTGTGCAGCATCCACCTGGGCTGCTCGAATGCCAACATAGAATTTGGGGGTTAAGGGAAGCTAATAAAAAACACGAAGTTCCTTCTGCCTGCTGTGCCGTAAGTAATAAACTTCTCTGTCTCTGATTCAGGAATCTCATGTCTTCTGCCAGCATCGGTGAAACTGTGGCAGGCTAACTTGTTAGCTTGCAGGTGGAGGAGTAAAATCTCAGACCCTTTATGGTTCTTGGCATTCATTTCTTCACATCAAGGAGCTGTGGTCTTTTGGGGGAGTAAAGCAAATAAAAAATTATAGAAAGATGTGGTACCTGGAGTAACAAAAATATGCTAAGGTGTATGGGAACACTATGAAATCAACAGGGAGGGACACTCAGGAAAGGTTTCCAGGAGGTGATTATAATGGAACAGAATCTTCAAGAATCTGTAGGAGTCAGTCAGGTGAAGAGGGCAAGCATGAGCACAGTCGTGGTAACAAGACAATGTGGTGTGTGCTGAGAATGAAATGATCCACCGGTGCTGGAGCATCAAGTGTGAACCCGGAACTGACCCTAAGCATGGCTGGAAAAGTAGTTCGAGGCCAGATCCTGGAGATCCTTTACTACAGGAGCCTGGACTTTAATTGTAGCCCAGTGATCTCTAAAGAAGGCACACAAAGCAATCCATCCTGGTGCTGGAAGAAGTATATTGGAACTTCTATATATGTACAAATTTTATTGGAAAAAAATTAACTTTATTAATATATAATATATGGATTGGCACAGACTCCATCACTTGATCTGCATTTCTGATGCTCGTGTGTCACATGGTGTATGGGGAATTCCCCAAGGGAACCCTCCTCAATCATCGGTGAGCTTTCATCATATTATTACATTGCAGTCTATATGCACTCAATTAAGAATACTTGCAGATTATGTTACCTAATTTTATTAGTCTAACCCTCACAAAATGGGCAAGTGGCTTGATAAGAATTCCAGCAAAGAAACAGATTGGTGATAGCAATAATAATTCAAATACAAGCAAATGACCTGAAAATGGGCTGACACATCTAGTCCGATCTCTTTATCAACCATGTTATAAGCTAAAATCAATGACAATTTAATCAGATCTGACCACAGGAATTAGTTTTCTTGTTAATTTAAATATGGATCTATATCTACTATTGATCAAGATGCACTGCATTGTAAGTATATGTTGATTCTTGAAATATTAGCTAATGTGGGATCAAATCATCACAATTGGCAAGGCATTTAAAAACTGAGCATCCTAAAACAAGGAGTCAGTCAACTATTAAAATTTTTTCAATGTTGTTTAAAATTCTATATGCCTCAATACAGCAAATATTGTTGGAAGATGCATTAAAAATATTGCTGCATATTTGAAGACTCGTATTAGTACAAATTATACAATGTGGGAGGTTTGCTACACAGTTGGATGAAAGCACTGGGGTTTCAACATGTCTCAGCTTATGGTATTTGCTAGTATCTGTTTTAGTGATAAAATACACAAACAGCTACTTTTGGTGAACAACATGGCTGTGTTCAGTGATTCCTAACCACACATGAGAATTAACTGAGTATGTTTAAAAATGTTCATGGCCAGGTTAATTCTTTCCCAGACTAATTAAATTGGAATCACTGTAAATAATTCTTTAGTTTGGAAAGAGGAAAGGAAGGAAGTTTGCAGCATTAGCAGCTCCCTGTGAAAGCCATTTACTGAATCTCCACAAGCAAATCATTGCTACAAAGAAGATAGAGCCAGGATTGCACAAACCACTATAGGAGGTCCTCAGTGTTCTGCTATAACATGACATATGCATTCCTGAAAATTACCATACCACACTATGCAAAATTGCAATAAAAACCACAGGGTTTATGGAGAAAATGGGGTAAAGGGTATAACACTCAAAAACTTCCTAAGTGACAGATTTTTTTAAAAAAGAGAAATTTTCATAAAAATGGAAGCAAAGTTCTACATGTGTTAAATGGTTAAGAAGTACAACAATATATAATAAATTTGGCACTGCACCTTGAAAAAAGCCTGACGCTTGGGGAAATGACTGTTGAAAGGTTTGCAGCTTGCGGGTTATTGCGAAGTGGTGAAGAAGGGTTATCTGAAATTGGATGGAAAGTTCACCAGATGTGAACAAGCATGGCTCATATCACATGCAAACAGAGCATGGTAAACTGAAGTCTCTGGTACATGTTTGTGTGCATGTGTCTTGTGTATTACCACATGGCTCAATTCAGCTATTTTCTGCATTTACCTCCCTTCACTTAGTGTTTCCCACAGATCAAATTGTGATTAAGCAAACATGAAATTTGTGTTATGCTCAAAATATTCCCTAATGTATCAATTCATTGGAATGGACTTGCATTTTCAAACAAGCTTTATGGCAGAACTTACTGTACTTAAAAGTACAAAAACAACACATTGAAATATAGTATAATCTTTTGATAATTTGCAATGAGATGCAAAGTGGCCAAGAAAATTTGTTGCATCACATCAAGGTTTGCTGGTAATACTACAGCAAAGAAAATAGAAGAATTGCTGAACTTAAGTTGTGTTACCCATTTTTCTTTTACAAAAAAGACAAGTAGATGGACACTTGAAACTCGGACTTAGGGGGACAGGGAGGGCAAGGGCAACATAGGTAACCTAAACATCTGTACCCCCATAATATGCTGAAATAAAAAAAGAAAAAGAAAAAGAAAACAAGACAAGTAATCTAAATTTGCTGACCTCTCCTAGGATAACAAATGCTTTCTGTAATATGGTACCGAGTAGATATTTAAATGAAAACAAACACATGTACCCTTTCCCTTCCTTGTAAAGGTGGCATTTTAATCAAGAGGCAGAAAGTAAAGGCTTTCCAAAAGAAATTTGAGTGTTCCTATGGAAGGAACACTTTGAAAATGAATAATTGGAAATGACTCTATTATTAGGTAATTTTTTTGCTGAGAATAAAGCATGTCATATATAAAAACTCTCATATCTGCATACATTAAATTAAAAATAAATTTTCCAATCCACCTAAAAATCTTCCACATGAGAAGTTTCTGTGGGTCTTGAAAACAATTGTTGAAAGTATAAAAAGCATCACTCCCAATTAGTTTGCAGGGGACATCATCAGGGGAGATCAAGGTTTACTGGACAAATTTAATAAAAAAAACTTTTACATTATTGATGGATGGGGACAAAAAATGACTATCTAGATTTAGTAAGTTCAATCAATGATCTATTTATTCTATTTGATGTATCTTTGTGAGCTCTCTTTTTCAGATTTGGTAGTCAATAAAACCAAGCACAGAGCTAAACTAACCTTGGAGATAGACCTTAGATCATTTCATCACAAAGTGTTAGGCTCAAATTTTTTTTTTAATTTGAAAAAGAATTTAAAGCATATTAAATCACATTGACATTGCTCTCTTTTTCTCAGTAAAAAAGTTCCATATTAATAAATAGAATAAAATAAAAATCATTTAAAATGGTTTTATCTTTAACTTGCCACTTTTTTTCTATATCTAATATATTATTAGTACATGTGGATAGTTTCTAAATAAAAAGTACAAATGAGTGTATATAAATACTATGTGTTCGAATTTTTTTATTCATAGGCTTCATGATCAAAAAAGTTTTGGAGATTACTGCTGGAGTTGATGGGGAAATGAAACCGTTGGGACTGCATTCAATTGCACATTATCAGAAATACTTCAGAGGGCTTCATTTTCCCACGTAAAAGAAGCCTACAGATAGGCAGTCCCAGGCTGGGACTCATGTAAAGCCCGGACTCCTATCTTTTTGCAAAGTCTTATTTAACCTATGGATTTTCCCTCATTCACACAAGAGGCACCCTTAGACATCATGTCCACATTCCAGGCAGGAAGAAGAGGGAAAAGTGCAAGAAAAGGCAGAATGCACACAGTAGCTGAAGATTTGTACAGATTCCCCAGGGCTGGGGACCTGGGGGATAAAATTCAGGGTCAACAAAGGCTCTTACTGTATACATATCAAGGCAGACAACAGAGGCACAGGCTGAAAGTTGGACATCAACAAGGGTCACTGCAGTGAAGTGAGCAAAAAGCCTGATTGCTAGCTGGCTGCATGCTGGCAGGGAGGGCCGAGGTAAACATTATCTTAGACTGGGGCCAAGGCAGATGTGCAGTGGGTTCCTCCGCATGCTGCAGCCTGGAGCCTGAGCTACATCTGAAAACACAGGCTCTGAAGAGATCAGGTCAGCAGCTTCTCTGGAAAGGAAAACTATGGGGGGAAAAAAACTAAATGACTTTCTTCCAAGTCTCATCACTTTCACATTTTTTAACCCATTAATTCATTTTTGCAAACAACAGTATTTCTGGTCACCTATGGCTTTAACAAGCCAGACTGGTACCTATTTCAAAATACTCTTTGAGGAAACCCTTATTGGAAATGGTGAAAATTAATCTCTGAATGATCTCATTCATTCACTCATGTAAAGCAAACTTAATGATTTCGGGCTACTATAGGCAACCCAAACAAGGAAATGAATACAGAATATATAAATGTTCACAGCTTAGAAGGACAGCCAAGTTCTCTCTGGGATAATTTTATCCTTATAAGGAAAAGTTACCCTGATTTATGTTCTGCCTGATTTTCTCATATATAGTATTTTGGGGAATTTTGCTCTGCAATACTTAGAATCAGCTACTTTGTTAAAACAGCAGAAATAGTAGTAAAATTTAAAGCCAAGATTATATATTGTTCACAACAGTGTGTACAGGCTATTTTATATTGCTCAAGACTCACAGTCTTGTGCATTATTCATTTACTCCAAACAGGGCATGTAATAAATTACTGCTGAGATGCAATCACTTGGAAAAAGACAGCTCATATTTACTCTGAAAAATGATTCCATCTCAGAAAGCTTTCTTCTTTAAGGGTATTATCATTGGCACTGACAACCATCCTAATAATGCTTATTCTTTACCCTCCTGTGCACTGCACCGTGTAAAGCTCCATTCTATAACTTGAAATAGAAATAGAATTTTCCTGATTGGATTTTACACTGGGAAGGAGATAGCTCTGGAAGAACTGGAGTGTTCAGGACACAGTACAGGGTGCACGTCTCCTCTCAGCCCACAGGAGCCCCCTCTCTGTCATTTCCTTGGAGCTATCATTCCATTCATCTTCTCTCCCTCTCACACTTAAACCTCTCCCTTGACTTTAATAATTCCCTCCTGAATCCTACTTACCCTGCAGTTGCCATGGTCTTTCTGTCACATTCTCTTCACGCCAAGATTCTTACATCTGTACTGTCTTCACCTCCTTACCTCCCACTCTCTTAACTCTCACCACCAAGCTCATTGCCCATCAACCTGTGCCTACTGAGCCTGCATTTCTGCAGAAGGTCCCCATGGAAACCTACCTGCTCTGGGCTCTCACAGGAACACAACGGTGCCCTGTGACAAGCTCTCCTTCCTCATCCTGGTTTTCCATCCTTTAGCCCTTCTCCCGCCCTATACTGATTTCGCCCTCCTTCCTTCCCATTCCGATCCTGTGGTCAGCCTTTGCAATACTCTATCTTCCTTCCAAGAGTCTTTTTTTCATCCTTTCCATAGTGCTGATTCCCAGCCCTTGAAGGACCCCCTGGGCCCTTGTATATCCACAACTGTCTCCAGTTGTCCAGTTAATCTGCTATTTCCTGTGTAGTTCACTAGTTGTACCCTTCATGCCTTTGCTCAGGCACTACCTGTGCTAGCAGTGCTCTGTGCCAATCACTTGTACCATCTGTTCTTAGACTGAGATGTGCAGTACCCCCGTGCAGCCTTCCCTGATTAATCCCCACACAACTTGGTTTACTCAGCATCCCCAAATACACAGAAGCACCATTTTCTCTCTCCTTGACACTTGAGTGTAGGAGCCTTGTTCCCTATTTCTTTTAGGATTGTCTTTAATGCTGCATGCATAATTAGAGGCTAAGTTATGCAAACACACACACAAATACACATGCAAACAGTGGTTACTCAGGTGATTAATTAATGCTGATACAGACCTTTGTAAAGAACAAAACAACCATTTCCCTGGAAGCCGCTGTCCACTCTCACCCATCTCCACTAGCACCTTGTCCATTTCTCTACTGCTAGAGAGCTGACCACATGGTAACAGGCTAATTGTCTGCCTTCTCCAATCCCCAGGGAGCTCCTAGGAAACAAGAACGGAATTGGATTTAGCTTTGTATCTCCAGCACCTCACACAGTGCTGAGGCAGGAAGCATGGGTTGATGGGGGGTTAATAAATATTTATCGCATGTAGCAATGAGTTTTGAGATGGAAGACTCAAACCAGGAAGCCAGCTGTGATCAATATCCAAGATAAAATTAAGATGGGATGGGGAGTAGGGACGGATCAGCTTACTAAATACCAATAAGGGTTATTTTCATGTATATTTTAAAGACAAATCTCAACATGACAAACAGTCCATTGTGAGCTTACAAGAGAACAGGAGAGAGCATCTTAAGAAATATTTCTGTTTTGAAGGCAATAGTCAAACATAGAGCTCAAGTTCTAATACATATGCACTCACTTATTCAGTGAATTGTTACTAAGTGCCTATATGTGACTGGTGCTGAGCCAAACACTGGGGTTACAAGAGTGATGGTCCCTGTTCTCACAGGACCTCTCATAGTCTAGTAGAGGAAATAGACGTTAACTAACTAGTAGTAAGGAAAATGAAAATGAGACTGCAAACTGTGATAAGTGCTATGAAGAACAAATAAAGGATCCTATGAGCCTAACTACAGGAGAATCTAATCAAGAAAATGCTTGATAGGGGGGAAACTGAATTTTAAGAAAAGGCACAAAAAAAGATGATTCTGGGTGAGCTTCTTTAAAAGTCATCAAGTTTTCTTATTGTCTCCTCCAATGTCTGTCAAAATCATCCTGCATTCCGTGATCCTGACAGAGGGAGGTGTCATGAAGAAGATAATCTTCTTGTTTCTTTCTTGTAAAGACTGTCACGTAGCCTTCTTAGTTAATATGTCTCAGTGTCCACCATTTCCTCATAATGGGAAATTGTTAATATACTAAAACATCCGTCTACCTACATATTTATTCTCCCTTTGGTTTTTTTTTCTCTTGAAGAAAAATTCTGAAGAGTGGGCATGTGACTCTTGGACTGTCCTGCCAGCCTAGCTCCCTGTCATGCACAAGGTCAGAGTGCACCTATTTGCCCCCAGCTTTGTAGGCAGCACTTGTTATTGTCTTCACTGTTTTTGTTAGTTGAATACATATAAACCAGTGTCTAATTCTTGTTTCCTTATTGTGAGGTTGAACAGTTTTCAGAAGCTGATTTACTGGGTTTTCTTTTTCGAATGTCATTCTGAATAAATTATTTACCTTCTCTAAACTTAAGTTTCCTCATGTCAAATAAGGATAATAACAGTATCCACCTCTGCAGTGCTGTATAAGAATCAAATGAAATAATGTTCTTGAAATGCTAAAACCAATACCTGGATGTAGCAAACACTCAATAGATAACTATTGTTCCTATTTATTCATTATCAATGTAGTGTTCTTTTAGATTTGTAAATACTCTTCGTATGTTTTATGTAACAAACATTAACCTGGCAAAATGATTGAAAATATTTTCTCCTGTTCTACCATAGTCTTTATTACCTTAATTTTGCTTATTCTTATTATATAGAAGCCTTTGCAAAATAAATATATTTTGAAGGAGTTCTGTGGACCTGTACTAATATTTTAGCTTTATTATCTGGATTCTGTGACAACTATTTTGGTAATGTAAATGTATAAGAGTTCAGTCTTTGGTTTACAATAATTTTCTCAAATTGCCCAAAAAGTGACTTTTAGAAAAGTAAGATATTGTATAGTGTTTATTTTGCAAATGTTTATATTTGTGTGACTCTTTGAAGTCTGTTGTTCAGGAAAATACTCCCCTTTCTTCCATGTGGCCAGGCAACACCTGAAAGAAGATAGAGTGACAGCCCCCATGCTGGAGCGCTTCACTTCAATCCAAGAAGTAATTGATTTTTTTCCAAATACAGTTTTAGGAACTGCAGCCACAAAAAGGTTTGGCAAGCAACTAGCTGAAAAAGCCACTGCATTGCATTTTACTTTTTAATTTGTTATTCACCAACTGAGAAGTCTAGATCCCCAAATTCAAGGTGTCATTAGAATTAATGTTGTCATTGGATGAACCTTGAGGGCATTATGCTAAGTGAAATAAGTCAGACAGAGAAAGACAAATACTGTACCATTTCACTTATATATGCAATCTTAAAAAGTTGAACTCATAGAAGCAGAGAGTAGAATAGTGTTTGCTGGGGCAAGGGGATGGAAGAAATGAAGAGATGTTGGTCAAAGGTTACAAACTTTCAGTTATGAGTAAGTTCTGTAAACCTAATGTACAGCATGGTGACTTTAGTTAATAACACTGTAATGTATCCTTGTATCCTTGAAATTTGCTAAGACACTGTATCTTAAAAGTTCTTCCCACACACACCACACACACAGGTAACTATGTGAGCTGATCAATGTGTTAATTAACATGATTGTGGTAATCATTTCGCTATATATGTATATCCAGGTATCATATTGCACACTTCAAATATTTTGTCAATTATACCACAATAAATCTCAGAAAATAAAATGAAATATCCCATTAAATAAAGCATTAACATTGTCATGTATGAAATTCTTGATTTCATTAATGAGATTTGTTCAATAAAAATGACAAAATTCTCCCAAATTCCTATGTGCTCAACTCTGAGCCTAAACTCCACACTCCTTCTATAAAAACTTCCTTCCTCTCTTTCAGCTTTGATGGAGAGAGCTCTGGAAAATACCTACAACTAACTCTCTGCCTCCTCTGCTCCAGCCACATGATCTGACTTTGACTGCCACCCTCTTCAGTCACAAGTGCAAGACCTAAAGACTGTATCTCCTACTTAACTGTATTATGTGACAATCATTTAACCCTCTCAGCCTCAGAGGGCTCAGAAATAAAATGGAAATAGTAATATTGGCCATACTTATCTCAAATAGTTGTAGTGAGGATCAGATGCTATGAGTATGTCTATTTCTTGATGCCATATTTGAACCCAAGCAAGAAGCAAGTATCAGGAAGCTCTGGGAGATGTTGGTCAAAGGATATATAACTCCAGTTAGATAGGAGGAATAAAGGCAAAAGATCTGTTGTATAGAAAGGTGACTATAGCTAATGATGATATACTGTATTTGTTAATTAGCTAGATTTAGCTATTCCTATAAATATATATACACACATACTTCAAAACATCATGTTGTTCATGATAAATATATACAATGTTATCTGTCAATTTAAAAATAAAAATAAGAAATTAAAATCAATAAATATAAGAGGCTCCTGTTTCAGAAAGCAGATGGCACAGTAGAAGTTTTATGCTGCTGGTGGCCTGTGCTTATTCCCAGGTGTCTGGCCTAAATCTTAGTCTTTGGCTAGGTTCCTGAAATTCTGTGGCCTGAACTGCCCACATTGGCCTACTCAGCCTGCTGTTGCTCAGTATGCTTCCCTGATTCCCGATCGTTAATCTCAGACTTTCTAGATGTGACTTTTTGTCTGCTTCCTCTGTCTTAGTTTACGGTTTCTCAACCTTGGCACTATTTACATTCTGGGCAGATAATGCCTTGTTGTGGAGGGCTGTCCTACGCATTGTATTTTGGAAAGTTTAGCAACATTCCTGGCCTCTGGCCACTACATGTCAATAGCACCCCTGAGTCATGTCAATCAAAAATGTCCCCAGACATTGCCAAATATCCCTTGGGGAGAAAAACTGTTCCCCGATCCGCAGTTGAGAACCTTAAGTAACCCTCCTCAATCTGACCTCTAGCTTACCTGGTCTAGGGCGCTTGCTTGCCAGCCCTAATATGTTTTAGGTGTACACTGTTCTTGTTCTCCTAGTCCTTCCCTACTGTCAAAAGCCTGGGGTATCCAGGAATACGCTCTAACTCAGAACAAGTTGCTGTAAAATAATAATTAAAAAGCTTAAATGCGTTTTCTGTTTTTCCAAAGTATTATCAGCCTGAGGGGAATCCGCCTGCGGTGCAGCTAGCACTATGAGTAGAACGCAGCTTTGCGACAGCCTTCGGGACTGCAACAAACTTCCGGTTCCTTCAATAGCCTTCCGGTTCCTGCAACAGCCTTCCGGTTTCTGCAACAGCCTTCTGGTTCCTGCAACAGCCTTCCAGTTCCTGCAACTGCTTTCCGGTTTCAGCAACGGCCTTCCGGCTCCTGCAACGGCCTTTCGGTTGCTGCAACAGCCTTCCGGCCTGCAACGGCCTTCCGATTCCTGCAACAGCCTTCCGGCCTGCAACGGCCTTCCGGTCTGCAGCATGGGGCTTTCCAGTCTCTAGGAGCGCCCAGTCTCCAAGAGCACCCCTGCTGCAAGGCCAGCCCTGTGCGCCACCAAACTGCTGAGTCTGCACAAAGTACAAATGGCCATGGAATGGTGTGACTGTGTGTTCTTAAGAGTTACAAAGAATTTTAGAGTTTATTTCCTCTGGCCCCATCTTACCCTCAGTTTTTAAGAAGATAAAACAGGCCCGTAGAAGCTAAATGGCATACCCACTGTCTCAAAGTTATTCAGCAACTGAACTCAGACCAGAGGCCTATAACCTCATCATAGGCCACTTATTCCACACATGGCAGGAGAAGCCCCTAATAGTTTGTAGCCCCCATTCCCAGTACCCTAGTTCATACATTTCATTCTTTACCATTGGCTTTTCTAGTTGCACTTGCGTGTTTTGTACTATTAAACATATCACAGAATACTTACAATTCCCCCAACAGATTTAAAAAGAGCAGTTCATGGGAATGCAAGAAACCACAGTAGGAGTTCAGAAAAGTACCAACAACCTGGGGCAGGGGGAAAGGGAGGGAGGAGGTGAGGAAAGAGAGAGACAGAAAGCATTTATTGAGCACAAACTATACTGAGCATAAACTAAACACTTCGAGCTACCTATCTCAGTTCTCAGTATGATCCTGTGAAGTATATTTGAATACTGGCTCCACCACTAAACAACTAGGTAACCTTTGGTAAGTTACTCGAACTCTCTGTGCCTCAGTTTTCTCATCTATAAAATGGGTAAAATAATAGAGCTTATTATATAGTTGTGGCAATTAAAAGACACAGTGTATATAAAACACTCAGCACAGTAGCTGGCACATAGTAAACACTTCATAACTGCTATTGACTACATTCTGTATTACATGAGCTTTGTCTACTTCACCTCCATATCCAGTTGGCCATATTTCCTCTCACCATGTGACCATCATTTAGAGCAGCTCATTGGAAGCCCCAGAGTTCCTTCCCCTGACTTTGCATTGGCTAAATGGCTCCTGTGAACAAGCCATGAGAAAGACTAAAGTCACAGGAACACCCTTCCTGCTTCATAGTGGCCCACTTTTGCTCAATACATGTTCCTGAGCCAGAAATTAAAAATCTAAAGTTAAATAAAATACAGTGTTCCTCCCCAAACAGCTTTTCATCTAGCAAATGTTTATTGAGCCCCTACTCTGTGCTAGGCTCTATACCAGGCTCTAAGGATACCGTGCAAAAAGAACAGGGTCCTGCTTTCACGGTGATTACATTCTAGTGCAGGGAAGACAATAAACAAATAAACACAGTATCATCAGTGATGACTTCAAAAAAAAAAAAAAAGAAAAGAAAATAGAACAGACTGGACTGATAAGGAGAGATGGCAGGTGAGGGCATGGTATTTACAGTGGGTAGCCAGGGAAGGCTCCTTTGGTATGCAAGCTGGAATTTGGCTGGTATCTAGATGGCAAGAAGCGTCCAGCCAGGTGAATGTTTGGGGACACTACAGGAGTCTATGGCCAACAGAACATGTGCATATGTGGTTCTTATTGCAGTTTTCTTCTTTGCATCACTCGGGTTCATTTTCCCCCTGGGCTTGCCCTCCTGTTGGCTGTCATAGCAACATGGGGAGACCATTTTATTTTGCCCACCCAGTCACTCATCAGCCCACACTCTGCACATACCCAATCCTAGCAACTAGTCATGGAAACATTATTTAGAAAACAATAGACTCGATAACTCTTCGCATCAGCTCCAAGGACTATTCAGCTGTCACTGAAAATAAATCAGGCAGCCTTGTCCCAGGAGAAATCCTTAGTCATTGCCTATCCTTCACAAATAATTAGCTCAGCCTTCTCAAGCCAGTTTCTATCTTGCTTTCACCAAAAGGCTCAGGTCAGCCAACCCAAGTGGCCTATAATAGTCCTGTCTGATACCACATAATGTTCTTCTCTACCCACTCCAGTCAAACTTTCCTGTTTTCACTCTGGATATATCTACATTTGAGACAAGTCTTTTGATTTCAAATATTTCTGTTAGATGTACTCCCAGAAGTTGCAGCCTACGTATGGTTTGTTCCTACTCATCTATGGTATCTAATTTAAGTTCTCCCATACAAGATCAACAGAATACTTCCATGTTTAATGAGCCATGTAGGACCAAAATAAGTTGCTACCCCATCTATCTCCCAGGAAATGAGTTCAGGGAGGCTTGTTTATTTTTGTTCACCTTACACTGAAATGCGGCTTAGCAAGTGCAATCTTACATCATAAATGATTATTCAGAATCATCTCTCCTGACACTGACATTCTCTTTGTGCATCTCCGGAATTATTTTCTGAAGACCTTCAAGTATTGGTGCTTGGTTTTTATTCTCAAAAGAAAGATAAAAAAAATTAAACAAAAATAACCATGACTACCCATGATCTATTCATTCTCTCAGTATTGAAGTATTGGGTTAACTATACATCACTGGAATGGAGAGAGGAAGAGAGAGTGTGAGTTTGGCTGTAAATCCTAGACAGGAGCCAAGGATTGGGGTCAGACCATTCTGACTCTCCTTGGAGTACTGTGCTCATTTCTGGGGCCGGACAAAGCCCACCTTAAGAGGATTGTGGAGAACACTGGCTAGAGCACAGAAGGAGATTGGACAGAGAGGCCTGGAAGAAGAGATTGGTGAGGATGAGTGGTTATTATGCGGCCCAGAGGCAAGGCTGTAGATGTCTGTTTGCATGCCAGCAGCACAGGAATGATGAACAGCGTTCAAACCAGATGCCAGTGGTCCAATTATTTCCCAGTTTTTGTCCTAGGCAATAGCCAACTACAGATGCAACTACACAGGCATTCCCATCATAAAATACCTGGCCACAGGGGAATATGGACTGCTGACTGCAACTTACAGTGTGATTTTTCTCCCCCACAGCCCAAAGGTGGGTGGTTACAAAAACCTAATAGTGGGAGAGGGAGAAGTATATGATTTCGGAAAGAAAATCTTGACTCTAAAGAGATACATACTGAGCAGGCGTGGTGGATCACATCTGTAATCCTAGCACTCTGTGTGACTGAGGTGGGAGGATCACTTGAGGTCAGGAGTTCAAGATCAGCCTGAGCAAGAGTGAGATCCCATCTCTACTAAAAATAGGAAAAAATCAGCTGAGCAACTAAAAATAGAAAAAATTAGCTGGACATGGTGGTGTGCACCTGTAGTCCCAGCTACTTGGGAGGCTGAGGCAGGAGGATTGCTTGAGCCCAGGAGTTTGAGGTTGCTGTGAGCTAGGCTGATGCCACAGCACTCTAGCCTGGGCAACAGAGTGAGACTCTATTTCTAAATAAATAAATAAAGAGACATATACTTATAGATAAATGTTCTAAAGCTCTGAAAATCTGTAGTCTAAATGGCAAATAAGGAAGCAACGTGGCCTGTAAGCCGTGCAAGGGAGAATTCTATGCCTAATGGAATCTCTATCCCTGCCTACCCCACTTTTGTCAAATATTTTATTATTCAGCCTGCTAGGCTTTTACCATATCTCTGCTTGATGTCATTGCTCAATACTGTAAAGTCTCCAGATGAGCTTCTTATTTCCTATCCTTTCTACTAAAAGGCTAGCAACTGCACAGTAATTCATCACTCATTCATTAATAAACATGTGCCTTCCACAACAATGTGCTGGGAGGATGAATAAGTTGTGCTCTCGTAGGGAACTTGTGATTGGGCAGAAGGAGAATAAAAATATACATGGTAGTTATTACAATACAGGGCAAAATATGCTATTTGATTAAATAGAAGCAATCAAAATGTGATGGTAGTTTGGAAGAGTTTCATGTCCCTGTAATTTAGGTATGCATTTAAGAAAATACCTCTATTAGTCAAAATAGAATAGTTAATGCTGAGGTAACTCCAAAATCTCAGTGACTTAAAGAAAAATTTTATAGTTCTCTAAGTTATAGCCATGTAGCAAACACTGAAGAAGGTTATATGGGATTTCTCTGTATTATTTTTACAACTTCCTATAAATCTACAGTTATTGCACATAAAAAACATAAATAGTGAGATGATAGATAATAGATAGATAGATAGATAGATAGACAGATAGATAGAAACAGGTGTGGGAAGGAGGACCACACAACATTTCATTTCTCACTCGTGCTCCTTGTCCAGGCAGGCTGGCTTGGAGACTGCTCTCCATAGTCTTCAAGCAGGAACCAGGCAGAAAGAGGTCCTGCCTCGGTGCTTTCACAAGCAGGAGGAAGGAAATGTGGTGAAGCACACACTCACTCTTAAAACTTCCACCCTGAGGAGGCACATGATATTCCCACCATCCACGTTTCATTGGCCAAACCAAACCATATGGCCATACCTGCTCCCAGGGGACAGGGATGCACCCAGAGGAAAACCAAAATATATGTTTCAATAACTAATGGCCCCAGGACACAAACTGTATACTCAGGCATTCGTTTTTGAGAATTTTCTATGAAAAATAATAGCAAGTGTCTCTGGCATGCGTTTAGCCTTGTGTGATTTTGTTGTAACGACAGAGTATACTCTGAAATGGATTAACTAGAACACAGTCACCCAAACTTGTTAGCTGCGTAATTACTGGTATGGTCTTCTCTCCATGGTTCAGCCCTCTGCCCACCAGCAGCACGCTGTTATTGCCGTTCCTTCCCGAAGGCCTTACACGGAATATGAATCATTGTGGGTAACGCTGGTTGAAAAGCAATCCCAGCTATATTGGATATGAGTCTGAATTTTAAAGTGGCCAAATATCTTCAGTGCCAACATTAAAGATGTTTTGTGCTGACTCTTCAAGTGCGTGCTGTAAGAAAATTGTCAAACAGCAAACCACAGTGAAATCAACCCAACACTCTCGCCCACAAAGTCTGCAACATTAGCATCCTTTCCTAAAGTCAAGAAAGTTTAGGGAGTTCTCCATCCCAGGTAGCAATAAGCGATAGTGCTGAGTGAGGACCGAGGAGCCCAGGAGAAAGGGCAGCATTATGAGAAAGAACCCAGGCAGTATGACGGGTGCCTGAGGACAAATCCCAGCTTTGCCTTCTAAAGGTTGTGTGACTCTGAGCAAATAGTTTACCCTCTCATTTTCTTCATCTTTAAAATCAAGGGATTGTATCAGATCTTCCCTGATCCTCTTCCTAATTAAGAGTCAGATAGATCATTGTGCTTGAATAACAGCTCTGTCCCTCACAATATGACCTTCAGCAAGTACTTAACATCTCTCTAACCTAATTTTCTGATCTGTAAAATGAAGATAGTAATGGACCTAGCTCATAGGGTGGTTGTAATGACTAAATGAATTAACATATGTAAAGCCTTTAGAACAGTGCCTGCTATGTGGTAAAGACTAAATAATTATTATCTATTATTATTGTTATTACTATTACTAATCAAAGTGGATGACAAAGAAGCAACACTCAGAACTCTCAGCTCTGTGTCCTGAATGAGTTCATGAAATGATACAAGTATGTTTTTAGATCAGTTTCCCAACAAGTATGTATTTACAGATAAAAGTTAAAGGCATTGGTTATAAATAAAAAGAAAATTATTAAATTATTACTTTGCTAGCTTCTGGACATTAGAAAAACCCCATTCTCTTCATCCACCTTGAAAGGAGGACCATACTGCCCCTACCAGCCTGTGATGATTAATTTTGTGTCAACTTGACTGGGCCATGGGGTGCCCAGATATTCATTCAAATGTTATTCTAAGTGTTCCTGTGAGGGTGGTTTTGGATGAGATTAACATTCTAATCAGTAGACTGAGTAAAGCAGACTGTCCTCCCTAAGGTGGATGGGAACTCACCCAATCAGTTGAAGTCCTGAATAAAACAAAGAGGCTGACCTGCCCTCAAGTAGGAGAGGATTCCTTCTGTCTGACTGCCTTCCATCTGAGACACTGGCTTTTACCTGAGACTGGCTTTTTTCCTGCCTGTGACTCAAACTAAAACATTGGCTCTTCTCTGGTCTTAAGCCTGCTGACCTTCAGACTGGAAATATACTATCAGCTCTCCCAGGTCTCCGGGTTGCTGACTCACCCTGCAGATCTTAGGACTTGTCAGCTATCATAACTGTTCATATACATATATACACACATATATATAAATATTAATACACACACACACACACACACACACACACACATATATATATCTCTGGGGAACCCTGGCTAGCACTCTGCCTTGTTTCTGCCTCACTCTCTCAAGCACAGAAGATTCACACACCGCCCCCCCCACCTGCAGTTGAGGCCTGTTGAGGCAACATATCCCCTGCATAGCACTTATGATCTCTCTACACGCTGGTGAAACTGACTTAGGTTCAAGACTATGGGCTTCTGAGAGTCACAGACATGCCAAGCACCTGAAGAGAAGAGATGGAAACAATTACAATCTGAAATTAGGGTTACAGAGGACAGTTTATTTATTTATTTTCCCACATCATCTATAGGAAAACCAGCATCTTTCCAAAGTTTTCAGGAAATGGCTCAAAGATATTTCTCAGAATGCACTGGGGAGGTGCCTCACAACCACACCGGGCAATGACAGAACAGCTCTGCCAAGGTCTTTTCTCCTCATGTAGATTGGGGGCCGGGGATAATTTTCTCGTTTACATTAACCTCTCATGCAAATGCAAGTAGAGGTGCTGTGGTGTCACTACTTTAATAAACCCCTGATGTGTCTTATTCTGTGTAGGTCCTACAGTGACCCCTGTAAGGCAGGTTCCTGAGTTTCATGATATAATGGTTGGTCATAGGAACTCCCTCCTCACTGCTTCCAGAGAGTTGCAAACACTCCTAATCAGCCCTCAATGCTCTGTGTTATAATTATGATTTCTTTCCTTCCCATGGAATCCCTGTGTTCTTCCTGGATGAAGATTGTGTCTTATTTATCTATGAATTCCTAGAGGCCAGAAATGGTCACTGAATTCACATCCTTACTTTTCTCCTTATTCCTCCTAGAGGATAGGAAGTCAAAAAAAGAACTATGCAGAACAAATCAGGACTGCACTCTTAAAAGACTGCACATCAGGAAGCATCTTTACACTTGAGGTACACCTGCAGGTCTGGAAGAGAATATGACAAGAGGCCTCAGGAGAAAAAATAATGATGACACATCTGGGTAATCACCAAACTGAAGCTTGAACAAATATTTTCCAAGAAGCAGAGCTTATAACTCAGAGATCTTTCTGAAAATGGGACATTTATATCCACATGGATTCCTGTGGGAGATATAAGTCTAAGAGAGGACAGAAAGGATGAAAAAGAATATAATAAATTTTGACTGTTTCATGGTGATTGACAAATATCCAAAATATTTAATGTAAAAAATTTAATTATAAGAAAATATTAAATAATATTGGAAAAGTGACATGATTTATATATGAATTTCAAAGAATATTCACGCTCTAGGAAATAATATGGTACTGTCCACTTATTCAGAGCACAAACAATAAGAAAGTTTACATACTCAGACATGTGGCTCCCCAAAGCAAATGCTATCTCTGAAACATTGCATGAATCTTCTAAATAATCAATACTTCAGAATCTCCCCTTAATTTAAAAATGATTTCCTTAAGAAGAACCAAGTTGGAGGACTAATACTACCCAATTTCAAAACTTAAAAGCTACAGTTACCAAGAGAGTATGGTATTGGCTTAAAGATAAACAGAAAGATCAATGGAACAGAATAGAGAGTCCATAATTGGACTCACACATAAATAGACAACTGATTTTCAACAAAGTCAACTCAATTGAAAAAGGATAGTCTTTCAACAAATGATGCTGTAAAAAAAATGAATATTCACATGCAAAAAAAGAAAAAGATAAACTTCTATCCATATCTCATGATAATGTAAAACCTGAAACTATAAAGCTTCTGGAAGAAAACAGGAGAAAATCTTTGTCACCTTTGGGTTAGGCAAAGATTTCTCAGATACAACATTGAAAAGCACAATCCACAAAAAAGCGAATTGGTAAATCAGACTTGATCAAAAATAAAAACTTTTGTTGTTTAAAAGAGACTGTTAAGAGAATGAAAAAATAAGCCACAGACTGGGAGAAAATATTTGCAAATCATATATGTGATAAAAAGAGACTTGTGTACAGAATATGTAAAGTACTCTCAAAACTCAATAAGAAAACAAAAAAAAGCTAATAATAAAATGGGTAACAGATTTGAATAGATACTTCATGAAGGAAGATATAGGGCCAGCAAATGGCACAGAAAAGATTCAAAATCATGAGTCATTAAGGAAATTTAAGTTAAAATCCCAATGAAATGCTACTACATGCCTACTAGAATGGCAAAAATCAAAAGGACTGGCAATAGCAGATCTTGGTAATGATGTGGAAGAACTGGACTCTCGAACACTGGTAGGAATGTAAAATGTATGATGACTTTAAAAAACCATTTGGCCATTTCTTGGAAGGTTAAATGTATATCTACCTTATGATTCAGCCATTCTACTCAGGTGGTAATACAAGAGAAATGAAAGTGTATGTCCATACACAAACACTTGTATATAATGTTGACAGAAGCTTTATTTGTAATATCCAAAAATTGGAAACAACACAAATGGCTATCATGAGGCGAATGAATAAATAAATTGTGATGTATTCACACAATGGAGAATTACTCAGCAATAAAAAGAAATGAAACATTGATATGCACAACAGGGAAGAATATCAAAATAACTATGCTGAAGCAAAGAAGCTAGATCGAAAAAAAGAGCACGTACTCTATGATTCCATTTATATAAAAATCAAGGAAACGCAAACTAGTGAATAGTGACAAAAAAACAGATGGGAGGTGGGGCCTGGAGAGATGGATTAAAAAGAACTCAAGGAAACATTTGTGGGTGATGAGTGTGTTCGTTTCTTGATTGGGGCGATGATTTCACAGGTCTGTACATGGGTCAAAACTTATTGTACCCTTTTAATATGTGTATTTTATTGTATATCAATTATACTTCAATAAAACTGTGTTTAAAAAAAAAGAAAAAAATGGCCGGGTATGGTGACTCACATCTATAATCCCAGCATTTTGGGAGGCCAAGGCAGGAGCATTGCTTGAGGCCAAAAGTTTGAGAACAGCCTGGGCAACATAGCAAGACCTCATCTCCACAAAAAGTAGAAAAATTAGCCAGGTGTGGTGGCACATGCCTATTGTCCTAGCTACCAGGGAGGCTGAAGCAGGAGGATTGCTTGAGCCCAGTTCTAGGTTGCAGTGAGCTATGATTGGGCCACTGTACTCCAGCATGGATGACAGAGAGAGACCCTGTCTCTTAAAGAAAATTTTTTTTCATTCATTTATTCAACAGAAATTGTTTGAGTCCCTACTCTGTGCTAGGAAGTGTTATAGGCACTGGGATACAGCAGTGATCAAACGGGACAAAAATCTCTCCTGTGATCCTCTCCAAATAAAAATATTATCTTTATTTTTATACGTAAAATTATTTGCTTACGGCCAGAAAAAAAAATTAGAAACTGGTTGAGTCAGGAGCAGGTCTTCCTCTAATATTTGCAGTGCCCAGGGCAAGAATACAAATGGAGGCCCATGATAAATATCTAATATATGAAAGAGATAAATCGAGCTGTGCACCTGCTCAGCCCACATTTCCTCCTGGGCCCCGCAAGCCAGAGGCTAAGGAGTCACTCTTCCTGGGTTAACCCTGCCCTGGGCTAAGCCTGAAGGGGTCATGAAAATTGTGGGACAGGATAGAAGATGAGCCTCCTCCAGGTCTTATTTTCCAGACTCTCAAAATTACATTGCCTAAGCACAGCAGAAGACGGGAGTGCACTAATCTGGGGAACTCAGTCTGCCTAGCCACCTCTGGTGTCTGGGACGGGTTAGAATTTCCTTCTTCCTCTTGGTGGATTCCTGCATTCTCACCTCTATGTCTTCACCTGGGCACATAGACTCAAATAATCTTGTCATTTGCTCAACTGGTTCCTGAACTTGAAAAAAAAAATAGTTTTTACAAGATGGAAAAATTTTTTGAAAGGTCTTTGTCTCTCAATGTTTGTGATATACTGAACCCTCTTAAAAGCAGGACTCAGATCAGAGTTACTTTTGGCAAGGGTCGAAGGATGGTACTGGTCAGGAATATAATTCAGGTTTCCAGGAGACCACACTGATTTTAGAAATACTACTACATGCAAATCATATGAAAGACAAATGGAAAACATTCAGTAATAGAATGCAAGCAATTGTTTCTAAGTACAAGGAGAGGCAGAGAAATAGGTACTTCTTTCAATAGGTATTACCCACATATCCTGGGTTTCATAATTTCACCAAAATAAAATTATGAATCAATATTTATATAATTGCAGAAATAGTCTCTAATTCTACAACCAACTTGATAGAAGATGAATAATAATTTCAAAATTTTACACACTTCAACTGCCATGAGTGTATTCCTTCCTGCAACACATCTTGATGAGTATGAGAAACCATGCTAAGTCATGGGTAAGTTATTAAGTTGTGCAAAGACACTGCCCTGGTCCTCAAGAGTCTTGGAATATTTCAATATTTAACACATATGTGATAAATACAGAAGTGGGACAATTAAGAATAATAATAAAGCAGAGAGTGAGCTTGCAAGAGATCATAATGGCATCATAATGGAAAATACAATGAGAGGGGAAGCATTAAAGTTAGACTTTGGAGGATGGTGAGAATTTCACCAAGTAAAAGGCCAAAATTTAATCTGACCCCTATAGCAGCAATACCCAACCTTTTTGGCACCAGGGGCTGGTTTCATGGAAGACAATTTTTCCATGGACAGGGGTAGGGGGATGGTTTGGGGGGATGATTCAAGCACATTATCTTTGTTGTGCAGTCAAACCTCTCTGCTAATGATGATCTGTATCTGCAGCCACTCCCTGGCACTAGCATCACCGCTTCAGCTCCACCTCAGATCATCAGGCATTAGATTCTCACAAGGAAGCGTACATCCTAGATCCCTCCCATGCTCAGTTTACAGCAGGGTTCGTGCTCCTACGAGAATCTAATGCTGCCGCTGATCTGACAGGAGGCAGAGCTTAGGCGGAGGTGATGTGAGTGGTGGGGAATAGCTATAAATACAGATGAAGCTTCACTCCCTCACTTCCTGCTGTGTGGCCCTAATAGGTTCCTAACAGGCCACACTGCTGGTACTGGTCCGCAGCCCAGAGATTCGGGACTGCAGCCTTACAGGATACATGTGGTTAATTCAATAAGAGGTCATGCATTGCCTGCTTAAATTCTTCTAATATATGGGTAATTTACTATTGTATTCTATTTTCATATAGTTCTAAATACACACACACACACACACACACACACATGCTCAAAATGTCCTTCCTTGTATCTTCTAACTATTGACTTTGGTTCTACCCCTGGAGCAACCAGACTTACTCTTTCATGTGAAAATTCTTGAAGTGTGTTAAGACTATGATCATGTCCTAAGGCATCTCTTTTCTGGGTTTCATAATAATCATAATGATGATGATGATAAAATTAATGATAGCAGTTGTATTATTTTTCTATTGCTGCTGCAACAAATTCCCACAAACTTAGAGGCTTAAAATAACACAAATTTATTATCTTACAGTTATGTAGTTCCAAAGTCTGGCATGGGTCTCACTGGGTTAAAATCAAAATGTCAGCAGGGCTGTTTTCTTTCTGGAAGTTTTAGGGGAGAACTGTGTCCTTCCTTTTTCCAGCTCATTAGCTCAATTCCTTCCTCCCATCACTCTGACTCTCCTCCCTCTCTCTCATAAGGACCCCTGTGATTACCTGGGCACACCTGGATAATCTAGGATAATCTTCCCAACTCAGGACCTTTAACTTAAGCTCATCTGCAAAGCTCCTTTGCCACATAAGGTAACATATTCACAGGCTCCAGGAATCCGGATGCGGACAACTCTGGGGAGCCACTATCCTCCCTACCACAGCAGTTAATATTTGTAGCATTCACTATGTGCCACGCATGCTGTCAAGTGCTTTACATGCATCATCCCCACTAATCGTTCTGACAATCCTATGAGGTCGGTGCTGTTGTTGTCCCCATTACAGAGATGAGGACTCTCAGGTGCAGAGATTAAGAAACTTCCCAGGTCTCATAGCTAATTTCTAATTTTGTCAGTTCTTTCTTTTTTTTTTTTTTTTTTTTTGAGACAGAGTCTCACTCTGTTGCCCAGGCTAGAGTGAGTGCCATGGCGTCATCCTAGCTCACAGCAACCTCAAACTCCTGGGCTCAAGCAATCCTCCTGCCTCAGCCTCCCAAGTAGCTGGGGACTACAGGCACGTGCCACCATGCCCGGCTAATTTTTTCTATATATTTTTAGTTGTCCGATTAATTTCTTTCTATTTTTAGTAGAGACGGGGTCTCGCTCTTGCTTAGGTTGGTTTTGAATTCCTGAGCTCAAACAATCCGCCCGCCTGGGCCTCCCAGAGAGCTAGGATTACAGGCGTGAGCCACCGCGCCAACTCTTTATTCTACCTCTTTTCACCCTGAATCACTGTCCTTTCAACTCAAAGCAGAGAATCTTGCCTCCAGGCCTTCCAGTTTAAAGGCCCTAAATCAAAGTCACTTACATTCCTCTGTTACTTAACAGTGGCAACTCTGGCCAATGAAATAAATCCTGGAAAGAAGACAAAATTATTATTTATAGGTAAAAACCTAGACACTCCAAGAGAATTACTTGGAAAATTATTATACCCTTTAAGGGAAGAAAGACTAGAATAAAAATAAGTAAATAAATAAATTGAATAGAGAAGTTATGTATTTCTGGATGTAAAACAATGTTGTTACAGGTAACAATTCTTCCCAATAGGACACATATTTAATAATATTTTAATTGAAATCTTAAATTTTGTTTTTTTTAGACTTAAAATGTTTCTGATGCTCCTCTAGAAGGCTTTTTACATTGGCCAAGGAAAATTTAGAAATAACATAGAATACATAAAAATAATACATACTGATTGTAAAACTACAGTAATTTAAAAACACAGCAATGGTGCAGGAAGACAGAGATTCTCTGTTAACCATGTGCAGTGCCCCCTGTACAGTGAGGCAGCTCCTGAGGGCAATGAACAGACAGACATGGGCCTTCATCTCCCCGGAAGAGAAGGAAAGCTCAGAAACATACATATGCAAGAATTTACCATGATATATGTGGTATTTGGAACCTTTGGTGAAAAGGATAGATTTAATAAATGGTCCTGGGATAATATGTTAATTATTTGGGGAAAAAATTACATCCTTACTTCGAATGCAAACAAAAACAAAAATACCAGATTGGGGAAAAAAAGGTGAATTGTGTAATTTACTTTTGGGTGAAGAGCACCTCCATTTACTGAAGACAGAAACATAAATAAAAACTGTAAATAACTGGGGGTGGGGGGAGATACCAAAATGTGCCAAAACACACATTAACATACACAAATTCAGCCTTACTAATACACAAAAAGAGATTCTAGCGTTGGTCAGGCTATAGGAAACTGACACTCATATATGTCATTGGATTATAAACTGGTACAACTTTTTGGAGGTTAATCTGGTAATATGTATTAAGGATTAAAATGTGCAAATCCCACCCAGGAATTTTCCTTTTAGGTGTGGGAGAATGAATCACTGGGACAGTGATGCTCAGACTTGAACGTGCACCCTAATCACCTTGAGGGCCTATTAAATCACAGATTCGGGGCCACTTTCAGGGATTCTGATCTGTGGGTCTGAGGTGGGGCTTGAGCATCTGCATTTTAATAAATTCTCGAGTGATGCTGAAGCTGCTAGCCGGGGACCACACTTTGCAGACTACTCCAACAGGAGAATGATAGTTTACCGAAGGAAACAGAGGCTACCTTTCTTCCTATTTAGTGGCAGTAGGGACAAGTTTGGACCAACATGGATGGGGACGGGCAAAAAGGAATTGAGTTGGTTTTGGACATGTTGAACTTGAGGCGAAAGCTCTACCTAGTCTTATGATGTCCCTGCAAATCTGCATTTGCCATGGACCTCTTTTTGCCTCTGTAAAACTACATTGTCTAAAACCTGCTTTCTCTAGGAACCCTTTCCAGATTAATTTTACTTGACAGCATTTAGGCTTTTCACTTCTGTGACTATTTAACAGCTTTCTATCTGCCTGGTTTTGCTGCTTACGTTGATTTTACACACTCCTATGATGTTAGCATTAGGTTTGGCATGAGTAATGGAAAAGCCTAACCTAACAGTTTAAATAAGATATATTTCTGTCATGCAAAGAAACTGGAGATAAGCAGTCACGGACCAAAGTACAGGCTATATTGTTACCAGAGACCTAAGGGGCTTCAATCTTATTATTCAGCTGTGTGTGACCTACATTTCCAAGGTCACCTTATGGTCCAATATAAATGCTGGAGTGCCAGCCATTGTATCTTCATTACAGCTACAGTGTCTGCATTCTAGTCAGCAAGAATGAACATGATACAGGGCATTTCCCCTCTCTTTAAAAACACTTGTCTGGAATCTACAATGATCTCAAAATAAAAAGTTTAAACAAGAAAGACAACACTTCCCCTAAGTTGCACACATCATTTTCTAATTACATCTAACTGGCTAGACTTAGTCACATGGCCACACCTACGGAAAGCTGGTAAATATAGTTTTTATTTTGGGAGTATGTGTGATCAGCTAAAATTCAAAGAATTACTGAAGAAGGGTAAAATGGAATTTGGGAGACAACTGGAAGTTTCTGCCACAGTCCCCTACAGTCTATAATGTACGCAGCAGCCAGTGATCTCTTCAAAATATAAATCGGACCACATCACAGCTTTTCAACATTTTTCCAGTACAGTCCTGTTATGTTTAGAATAAACCCAGACTCACTGCTCTGACTTCAGAGGTGCTATGTGATCTGGCACCTGTCCCTCTCTGGCCTTCTCATTACTTCAACACACAAAGCTAATTTTTGCCTTAGGGATTAGCTATGCCCTCTGCCTAGAATGTCTCTGGATGGCTGGTTCCTTCCTGTCCTTTAGGTCTTATGAGGCTTCCCCAATTTCCAAATAAGCTCTACATTTTCTCCCTCATCCTGCTTTATTTTCATTATTACTTATAGTACCTGTTTTTTTTTTGGGGGGGGGGTGCTTGTTTGTCTCTCTCTTCTTACTAGAAAGAGGGACCTTGTCTCTCTGATTTACTGATGCATCTCCAGTGCCTGGAAGATTGTCTGGCCTACAATAGCACTCAATACAGGTAAGACGAATACACAAAGCGACTAAGCAGGATCCCGAGGACACCTTTCTTTGTAACCACAACATATAGTACAGAGAGCCCTGCGCTAACTGACAAGCACACATCTTGGTTTAACAGTAGCCACACATATGACTATGACTTAGCTTTTTTTTTTCTTCTTTTGGGACAGGGTCTCACTTTATTGCCCAGGCTGGAGTACAGTGGCATCATCATAGCTCACTGCAGCCTCCAACTCGTGGGGTCAAGCAATCTTCCTGTCTCAGACTCTTGAGTAGCTGGGACTACAGGCCTGTGCCACCACGCTCGTCTATTTAAAATTTTTTTTGCAAAGACACAGTCTTGTTATGTTGCCCAGGCTGGTCTCAAACTGCTGGCCTCAAGTGCTTGGCTTCCCTAAGTGCTGGGGTTACAAGTGTGAGCCACCGCTCCTGGCCCCCAGCGTCTTTATTTGAGTATAAATCAGGGGATGGGAAAAGAATTAATTTTTTTTTTCTTCTTCAGATACTCTGCCACCACTCTTATTTTCTTCAAGTTGGCTCCATTTACCTTTTTTGGTAATTAAATGTGACTTTCTAAGCCTTCCTGTTTTAAGCATCTAAGCAGTAAAACATAAGTCTTTTAAATCTAACACAAGATGCCAGAATGTAACAACCGCCTAACTGGTCTCCCTGCTCGTTGCTATTTTCTCTAATGAAAGCAGAATGGAGTTCAATCACAGTCCACATACCACATGACAGAGCAGTAACTTGTTTTTGATAAACTATGCTCCCAAGAACAACAAAGAAGTATCCAAATTTAATCAAACGCAATCTTACTTTGTTATGAAAGAAGATGGTGAACTTTGGGATCACTCCAGCCTACATATGCTAATCACACTGCCAATCACTTTTATAAGAAAAAGTAACTTTCTCGCAGAATGTGACAAACTCCTGAGTTAAAGTTGATCTGAGATGACAGTTTTGTACCCTCTTCTTTAATTACACACGAATCCTCCTTCGACATCCACGGCAACTACATCAAATTTTAACATGATCAGGTCACATCTGAAAGAGTACTTAATATCTTTTGGCACAGTAATTTCCAACATATTACTCTAGGCATATTTAACATTTTAATGTCATTTTGATTAGGAAAAACTGAACTTTCAGATTAGTATACTCTGATTATATAAGCAATATAACAAACATGCTGAAAAATGTCGGTTCTCTGTTCTCTGGAGGCCACCCTGATTTCTGAGATGACTGAGAGGGCAAGGCCTCCCACCAATCAGAGCAACCCTGCCCTTTTCTTTTGTTCTTTTTGTTTTGTTTTTAAAGTATTCTCTCATAAGAGTTCCTTTGAAGAAGGAGTTCTGCTGTTAAGGAAAATTTGGAAATCACTGGATTAGATCACCTCTTAGGATCGTCCTTTCCAACTCCTTAGAGTTGGAATAAAAATACTAGTTGAAATCTCAAGTGCCTTTTTAAAATGTTGATTATTATTTTGCAGGAGTATAAATAGAGAAACCATGGGAGACTGTGAATGGGCAGTTACAAGCAGAATGTGGATTGTTGTTTTAAAATTGTAGATGTGAATTTTATTTATTGTCTATCATTTTCTATTTTTTTTCCAAAAAGAAAAGTGGCTTTGACTTGAAATTGTTTTTTTTTTTTTTTTTTGAGACATATTCTTGCTCTGTGTGCCGTGGCGTCAGCCTAGCTCATAGGTAACCTCAAAATCCTTGGTTCAAGCGATCCTCCTGCCTCAGGCTCCACAGCAGCTAGCACTACAGGCACATACCACCACATCCAGCTAATTTTTTCTATTTTTAGTAGTAGAAAAGGGGTCTCCCTCTTGTCTCCAACTCCTGACCTCAGGCAATCCTCCTGCCTCCCAGAGTGCTAGAATTACAGGCACCCCACCTGAACTTGCTTTGTAATGCATGTGTTTTTCCTAAATAGCCGGTTTGGTTCAAACTGTAGATAAAGCAGATTCTAGTTTAAGATTTATTATAATAAACCATTATTTAATAAGACTTTCAATTAACAGTGTTAAAACACTTTTTTTCCTCCAAACTCCGGGAGGAAAAGCCAAAAAGTTAGTTTTTTTACAGGGCTGTATTAAAAAATTTTACTACTAAAGAAATTTTCAATACTTAAACTATATAGTCAGTTTATGGCCTTTGATGACATTTAAGAATGATGAACAGAAGTTAATACTTGCACAGTGTCAGACGAGATTTTAAAAATATAGTTCCAAAGGATATTTGTGCTCTGTTAAATCAAATTTAACAAGTTTATACAGCTTTAAATATTGCTAAGTCAAATAGGATTCTCCTCAAGCAAATGTGTAGAATAAGAATCCAAAAATGATTTATAATCCTAATGTAATATTTTCATTTGATTACACTACTTATTTAACCCTGATGGAAGGTTAACTCAGATTTTGTAAGATCTACAGTAATCACAAACAGGTTAATGTGAATTAGTCCGTTTCAACAATATGAAAAGGCTTAGAAGCCTGGTGGGTTATCCTTTTGTCCTCACTGCTGAAAGTAAAACATAAAGAACTAAAATTACTTTCCACTTAAAATCTCACGCTCATTACAGTTGATTTATTTTAGTAGAAAGTGATCATAATATTCCAAACAAGGCTTTGGTAGGCAATATCTGTAATTACGTAAATGTTAAATAGCTGCTTCAGATAAGAACCTCTTTGATGTTGAAGCAATTTATCTTATAGTCTATTTAAGAAACACTTTTTCATGTCTTGGGGGCACATAATGAATAGGAGCACTGGGAAAGGCCAATTTTTTAAAAGATAACTTCTAAAAATTAAAAATGTTAATTTTTATATAGATTATGCATGCATTTGGTTAAAAAAAATTCAGTGATACAAATGTGTGTGCAGTGAAACTAAAGTCCTCCCTTCACTCTTGTCTTTCGGTCTCCCAGATTCACTTATTGGAATCTACTTTTAACAGTTTCTTGAATCTTCCCAGACCAATTCTCAGCATTAACAAGCACATGCCGCAGAAGACTTAAAAATAGCTCGCTTTCTCTCTCGTAATCCTACAACAACAAGTTAGCTCGAGCTGTAGAACTACTACGGCAAGTAAAAACAGCGTAGGCTGGGTAACACTGGAATCAAGACCACGACAGACACTGCACCGTCGCTCCCCGCGGCTCTGCCACCAGCAGGCTCCCTTCCCGCAAGGTGCGACGCCGAGGCTGCGCCCGACGGCCAGAGGGGGCGGTGCGCGCCGCCGGCAGCGGCCGAGGCAGAAAAGCCGCGCGTTCCTTCCCCGCCGTCGCGGCCGGGTCTGCAGGGGCAGCGGCGGTGGGCGGTGGGCGGCGGGCGGCGGGGCTGCGCCCGGAAAACGGAACAATAGCTCGCCGAGGCGGCGCCAGCAGAAATCCTGCCACAGTTTATTATGAAAGAGTAAAAGAAAGCCTTAACTTCCAAGGAAGGTTTATATAAATTAGGAGTTACGACATGAAAACTATAGGGTTAATCTCAGCGTTGTTTTTAATTGTAATGTAATGAAAGAATCACTAAGAATTCGTGGACTGACCGTGAAATATTCCGGCTAGAAAGTCCGAGGCTGCCTTAGTACAAGCTGAACATACAAGTATATAGTTGGGTAGTTAAACGTCTTACATTAAACTGCTGCAATATCAATTATGAACTTAGGAATATTTGGAGTAGGTGATTTGTTCAATTAAAATTAAAATCAAAACTACGCTGAACTCTGTAATAAAACAAATTTTAAAAAAGTGTTAATATGGAGTCAGAAAAACATCAAAATCTGCCACTGTGCAAGCATTAAGATACAATAATAAGCTACACACGACTCAGTGCAATGCCTTAACTCCCCCTCAATATGAAAAAATTTTGTAACACTGCAAATATACAGCTAATCTAATTTTCAATTTAAATCAGCAGGAGCAAAAAGGGAAGTCCTTTATTGAGTGGCGGTGCTGTTTTCCCTCCGAGAATTGGCGAAAAAAGGATTTATTCAGTTCTACCTTCAGAAGCAACTTTGTATCGCAGTCTCAATTATCTATGTATATAAATGTTATCGAAAATAACCTGGGCAATGCAAAGCGGCCGAGTGCGTTTTAATTCTCGGCACAACAAATTAGAAAGAGCCAAGCACCGCGGCGGGATGTTCCGAGCACCGGGCAGAGCGAGGGTCGACCCGGGAGCGGCGCCCGGGGCACAGCCCGAGCGGCCGCGCTCGCTCCCCGGGCCGGGCCCGGTCCACACCAGCCCGCAGCGGCGCCGCAGCCTCCGCGGCCGCAGCAGGTGGGACCGGCCGTCCCGCAGGCCCCGTCCCGCCGCGGCCGGTCCGAGCCGCTGCACGACGTCTCGGTCACTGCGTGGAATTACTGTGCCGTTGCGTTCCAAGCAAGGCCGGCCTTCGCCGCGCCGCCAGGACTGCCCCAACTCCGCACAGCGCCGTGCGGAATCCGCGGCAGAGGCGCGAGGGCGCAGCCCGGAGGCCCGCGCTCCCTGGAGCCTCCTGGCCGGCGCCGCCCGGCTCGACCCCGCTCTGAACTGTCCCCACGCAGCCGGCCGTGCGGGGCTGGGCAGAGCGCCGGGCAGCAAGTCGACCTGGGCCGGCCAGAGCCAGAGCCCCACGCTGCGCTCCGAGCCGCCGCGAGCCCCGGGGACAAAGAGGCGCGTCGGTGCCGGCGCGGGGAGCGACGCGAACGCGGGCAGGGCGGCGCCAGCCTCGGCCCGCAGGGGGCGCCGTCCACCGCCCGGGCGCTTACCTTTGAGGACCGGGCACAGCTGCGCCAGGGCCATGTTCGCGAGCGGCCCGGCGCTTCAGGGGGCTGAGGCGGCGGCGGCGGCGCTCACGGCTCGGCGCGGCGGCAGCCCCGGTCCGTCCCCATCGCCGGCCACCAGGCTGCCTCCCCGCGGGCCAGGGCTCAGGTCCTGCGGCCCGCCATGCCTGAGCCCCCGGCGGACTCCCTCGCTGCCCGAGCCCCCCGACGGGCGCCGCCCCCCGACCCGCGGCGCTCAGTCCCTCGGCCGCCCGGAGCCCGGAGCGGACGAGCGGCCCCGGACAGGCGGGCAGCTCCGCCCGCGGCCGCGGCGCGGGATCCGCTGAAGTGGCGGGCGCGGGGCGCCGGGCTCATTTAAGCCGGGAGCGCGAGCGCCGCGTGCCGGCCGCGCCGCCTATGCGCATGTGCCCGCCGCCCCGCCCGCGCCCTCGCCCCGCCCATCGCCGCGCCGGCCCGCGCCGGCCTCGCGCCCTGAGACGGCCTCGCGCCCCGGGACGGCGTCGCGCCGGGCGGGCTGGGGAGGGCGGGGCGGCGGCGCCTGCCTCGCTGCGTCGCGGGCCCGCGCTCGGAGAGGCCGGCGGGAGGGGACCCGGGCTCGCCCCGCGCCGCTGCAGGACGCCCGCCGGGGGCGGGTCGTGCCCTCGAGGCCTCCAGCCTGACGGCGGCGGCGCACCCGCCGCTCACCCCGCTCAGCAGCCCGCGCCCACCGGCCCGTCCGCGTCCACGCTCACAGGCGGGGACGGGCAGCGACCCCCTGGGACCTCAGTTCAAGGTCAAAACTTTGTTCGGCTCAGCCTTGCTCCGCCCTGGGCAGGCAGGCGCGGGTCTGGGGAGAGAGAGCCTGAGGCTCTCGCTGCCCTTCAGCGCCAGGCGAGTTCACCTGAGCGGAGGTTCCGATTGCTCCTAGCGCTTCCTCAGTGCCCACCCGGTTGCCAGGCTCGGTGCCAGGCACTTGCGCGCCAACTCTTGTAATCCTCAGTTTCACCCTCCCGAGGTAGGCAGCAGGTATTTTAACAGGATGGGAAAGTCGAGGCCAGAGAAGTGGAGCCACGTGCCCAGACCCAGTCAGCGAGGGAGGGAGGCGGCGTCGTGCACCCCGGGATCTGCCCTCTTGGCCGTGGAGCCGTGCTGATGGGCGGCCTCACTGCCCTGATGAACGTCTCCGGGTTCGCGAACAACCGAGTAGTTCGTGATATTAAGTACCTGCTTTATTTTCGCCATAGCAGTTATCACACTCCGACATTACCTTGCTCATTTGTTTGTTTATTCATCGCTTGTGTCTCCGTAACCTTCACCCCTTTAAAATATAAGCTACTGGAAGGCGGGCGTCGGGGGACCGCATTCATTTTTTCACTCAACACATGCATATTGGGTGTGAGGCCATACCGTAACAGAATATTTATGTCTGAACTGATCTGTGGTAGGAACTACATAAATGTTTGTCTTGCCAATTACAGCTAAGGACAATGTCCCCAACTGAAAACAAATATTCAAGTGTCAGGCTCTTCTCTCTTTCCTTTATCCCTTGAAGACAGGCACAAAAGTGTAAGTAATTCACAAGATTTACAAATGAAAAACATACTTAACACCAGTTGATATCACGGTGATCAGCCCTTTGCTATATGCTATAGGGGGTATAAAAGATACATGTTTGAATTCCTAAAAACAAACACCTACAGTTCAGAATGCACACAACAACCAACTAGAAAGAAAACATTAACGTTTTCCACAGATATATTAAGGTGGCATATTGGTAGACTAGGCTGGTAAGGAGACTAATAAGCCTAAGTCACAGACAAGGGTGGACAAAAAGAATTGGGGGAAAGGGGCCCTCTCAACGTCTGGAACACAAATGGGTTCTTAATGCATGGTTGTTGACTGAAGGACAAATCGGTGTGTGTGGTATCATCAGAAAATGCTTCATGAAGGAGGTGACAGAATGGAAACACTCTGTGGGCAGGTGGGGAATACGCCAGGCAAGGAGCAGGGGGAATATCAAATTTGGGGCAAGAGTTGTGTTTGGCATTACAAATAATGTTGACTATGCTGGGCTTTGATTATGTAGATAGTTGCTTGAATGCCAGGCAGAGGGATTTGCACTGGATTCGGGGGGCCAGAGGAGTAGTCTTTAATGGTGGAGTAACGAGGTTCTGGGAGGGTTAATTTGGCAGGTGAGTTGAGAATATAAGAAAAGGGGAGAGATTAATCAGAGTAATCAAAAAGTAGATACACAGTACTTCTTCATTTGGCTTAGTAGCTCTTAATGGTAGTATCATTTTTATTAAACCTAAAAAGTCTTTTCTCCTCTATTATATTGGCTTGGGAATAGATTCCCATTGGGAATGTTCATTTTGTGGCTCCCTTTTAAGACACCTATCTCAAATGTACTGGTGTAATCGTCCGTTGTAGAAGTTTCCAGGAATGTAATAAGGCATAGATCATAGCTGAGATTACTGTGTGGCCATATGTCAGCTAAATCAAAAGGAAAGCAGTTTGCGTATCTCTCCGCTGGAGGGTTCTCTATTTGGATTCTTCTTTTCCTGGAAGACCACCCAGTAGCACTCAGTCTGTTTCCACATTAGCTGCCAGTTTCCAGGTGATTGAGGACTCTGCTTTCATTGCATTCTGCCTGATCTTCTAGCCGGAGCTCTTCACCTCCTCACAGAATTGTTCCTATAGTTTAAATTTGTTTTTTCTCTGACCAATCTCATGTAGCACTTGAACTGTGTTGCGTGACATTGACTTATTATTAGAATCATTTAAAAAAATGAAGTATTTTATCTCAGTGTTTATATACTTAACAGATTTTTATTGTCTCTGTTTTGCTGTAGTTTGGGAGCGCTAACATTTCATTAAATGATAGACTAGGAAGGGTTTATGTTTAGAGATCGTTATTCACTGAATATTTGTGTTCCCTCCAAGTTCATATGTCGAAGCCTAAGCTGCAGTGTGGCTGTATTTGGAGATGGGATCCTCTAAGGAAGTAATTAAGGTTAAATGAAGTCATACAGTAGGCCCTGATAGAATTAGTGTCCTTAGAAGAAGGGACTCTGGAGAGCTTGCTCGCTCTCTTCCTGCGCAGGCACCAAGGACGGGCCGCGTGAGGCGCCGCAGAAAGGCTGCCGTACACAGGCGAGGAAGAGAGCCCTCATCAGAAACGGAATTGGCTGGTGCTTTGATCTGGGACTTCTGGCCTTCAGAGCTGTGAGAACATACATCTGTCGTTTAAGCCACCCAGCCTATGGTATTTTGTTGTGACAGCCCGAGTCAACCAATACGGAGATATAACTAGGAGAGAAGAATTTACAAATAACCAAACTTCTATGTACAGAAAATCTATTTGTAATATAATATAGATCGCAAACTGCTTTACTTACAGTGTGCAGAGATGGCTACAATAATGGTGAAATTTAGTGAAAAACAAAATCATATATGTTCTCATTGTATGAAGATTTCATTATTACACAACCGTAGGATGTTTTTAGGGAAGAAACAGGAAAATTATAATTTTTTTTAAGGCATTGTATTAGTCTGCTCAGGATGCTGTGATAGAATGCTACAGACTGGGTGGCTTAAACAGAAATTCATTTTCTCACAGTCCTGGTTTTTGTCGAGGCCTCTTTCCTGGTTGCGTGCTCACTGTCTTCAGGGGCCTTTACTCTTCCAGTGTGCACTCCTGGGGTGTCCTCCTCTTCTCATATTAAGAACCCCAGTTCTGTTAGATCAGGGTCCCACCCTCATGACCTCACGTACCCTTGCTTAGCTCCGTAAAGGCCCTGCCTCCAAACATAGTCACATGGGGGCTCAGGGCTTCAACATACAAATTTGTGGGGGACACGATTCAGTCCACAAACTGCATGAGCCAAAATTATTCCTATGTTAGTGATATTGAAGAAGAGGGCAAGAGTTCTTTCCGTAACACTGTCTACTAAACTAATTAATTTGTGGTTAGCATAATTCCAAGCCAAGAAAGCTTTATGAAGTATTGCCTCTCTTTTGATGCCTTTGGGAAGAATAGGAAAAAAAAGTAAAAAATAAAAATAAAATTATTGCCTCCTACTAAAGTATTTCAGCTTTACCAGGAAAATTTCACATTGCCAAGAAAATTTCTGGTCATCAGTTACCTCCATTTGGTTGTGAAAAACTAAGAAAGGCCCTAATTGCAGTCATTTGCTGCCTAATGATGTCTTGGTCAGTGATGGACTGGATGTATGACAGAGGTCCTATGAAATTATAATACGTATATTTACTGTATCTTTTCTGTGTTTAGATATCTTTAGATACCAAATACTTACCATTGTGTTACCATTGCCTACAGTTTTCAGAACAATAGCAGGTTGTACGAGTACCATGTAGCCTAGGTATGTCGTAGGTTATACCATCTAGGTTTGTGTGAGTACACTGTATGATTTTTGCACAACAGTGCATTTCTCAGAATATATCCTCATCGGTAAGCGATGCATGACTGTATATTTCTTAGAATAAAGCTGCTAACATGTATGGGATCTTTTTCTTAAAAGCCAAAATCCCAATTTGAAAGGAGATCTATTTATTTCATGCTTAAACCCGTTTACTGCAAGGAGAAACGAGTGCTAGTTTATTGGCACAATAGGAAACCAGTGTTTTAAAGTGCAAAATTCTTACTGTAGTTATTTGGAAATGTTGCTAGATATAAAAATTTCTTATAAGTTCATATTATAGGCTCGATGGACTGTGAATATCTATGCTGGTTGATATGCCTGTGCTTGTGTGATTGGAATGTATATATACTAAATATACATATTTACTACAGATCAGTATTATTCAGTTCTCATATTTGTAAGAAAGGTAAATCAAAATTATTGTAATATTAACAACAAAACTAGTAATATTTTGTACTATAAAATATATAATCTAAGATTTGTAATGAAACTCTTATTTGTAAATATATTATCTACAAAAAGATTTTGGAAAGTTTTACAGGATTTTTAAAAAATTGTGAAATACATAATCAGAAAAGTACCTAAAACAAATGTGTGTACAGTTTAATTATAAAGCTGAGAGCCACGTAAATACTACCCACATCAAGAAATAAAACATCACCTATGCTT